>JAVXUP010001621.1:0-209398 GCA_033070095.1 Escallonia herrerae | reverse complement strand
TAAACTTCCTCAGCCAAACATTTTGGCTAAGGAAGTGGGAGGCTTATGATATAACTCAAATATAACTCATAATAATTGGGGAATACCCAGCAATCCCAGTCAAACTGGAAGATTGATAATTATCTTATTAGAGATTGTGACATGATCCTTAAAGATCCTAACACAATCATAACACATCTGGCCCATGGCCTAATTCTACTAGGAGTCTGTTTCTACAGCTATATAAAGGGATTTACCCCTAGGTATGGGATAATTATACTATTCATGCTTTTTCAGAGTTACTATTCTGTAGTTGCACTCTGACTTAAGCATCAGAGAGTTCTCCACTGGGAACCCCACTCGGCGGTCACTCATTTTCTGTCTTGCAGGTCATCGGTCCACACTCAGGTTCCGCAACGTACGCGAAGCATATTTTTAGCAGCAACAAAATATCCTCAAACTGTTTGGGACATTTAGCAACATTTTAAAATGACTGTAAGTTGTTAATATAATGAAGATGAGAACAACATAAATTAATGAAAAGCAATGGGTAAACTTAAGAAAGAAAAAAATTAAAGTTCAAGGGATTCTAAGAAAATTCCTTATTAGGGTTAGTATAAAGACCCTAGTAAAGCTCTAGTCATAAAAAAAAATTTAGTCAGCCACTTCGAGTGAAGTCCAGTGAGAGAAAAGGAGAGAGAAGAAGCAAGCTAGGGCAAGAAGATTTCAAGGTAAAAATCCCTTGCCTCCCTCATTAAGTTTGGCCATGTATTGAGTGGTATTGGTGTGAGTACTAGGGTATTGTGTGTGTTTCAGAAAGTGAGGTATGGGTGTATTTAAGAAGAAGGCTATTGTACAATAGCATTAGAGTAGGTTGGAATTTTTAACAGTATCTCTTTCATTACTAATCCAATTGAGGTGTTTTTACACTTTTAAGCTTTCTTAGAATCTTACGTGTGCATATAGAAAAACAACCTTAAAGTCAATTCACCGTAGAAGTCCAGAATTTTTTGGTTTCTGCCAGCCATTTCGATTTTTCATAGAACTTCATTACTTATTTGTTTTTTGTGAACTTTATATTAATAGAGACCTCGAAAAGTCTTATTTAACTTTATAGTTTTGTTATATTCATAGTATTTCAGCTCCAAAATAACCATGAACAAAACTGGTCTGTGCAGAGATATGATGTTTCTATCAGCCAATCCAATTTGCTATAAAAAAAATTCAATACTCATTAGATTTTTGTGATCCTTATATTTATGAAAATCTTAGTCTAATTTAACTTTGTGGTTTTAAATTTTTTAAGATTCGTTGTGTTTTTGCCTTAAAATGGTCAATTTATAAAACTAAGATTTGCTAAAAAAATGCGTGTTCTAGAATTAAAGATTAGTCCATTGCCCAAAACATTTTAAGTCATATCTGAGCATACTTGGGCAAAGTCAAAACTCAAACCCCCCTTCTTTTTGCGAAACCTTTGACGTAGAATTTTTTAGTTTTTTTAGGGTATGTGAAGGGCCTAAAATGATTTATTTTAAAAATAGGTTTTGTATTAGTTGGCATAGTAAACAAAATTATTTTTAGCCAAAAAGTTTATAGTGATTTGATCTTACTGAAATGCTTGAGAGTCTGAAATTTTGCTACATTCCGATGCCGTTTGATATACTTTTGAAATAGGATCTTTAGTGCTCAATTTTAAAGAGCTGTTCAGGGTTTTGAACCAAAAATTCTCGGAAATGTGCTTTTTTTAATGAAAAACCCACCTAGTCATTTAAAAGAGTGTTTTATGTTATTTTGGGGGTGCAGTGGTATGTTAGGCATTGGGAATATTTTGGTGATTTGGCACAAGTTCAGGGGCATTTTAATAATTTTTCACGCGAGGGGTATTTGATAATTTTACATACTAGGTGAGCGGGTCGTTCTCAAAGTAAGAGTGAGTTGGTACAAGGTTTATGATATCGTAGAACAAACTTTATTCTAATAATTGGATTATTTTGTTCAAGTTAACAAAGAAGTGTTCAGTTAAGACTAGCTTAGCTTCGGATCCAGGTAAGGGATTATATTAGAAACCAATTCCTCATAATTGATTTTATGTCCTTTATTCTAATTTGCTATTACTATTTCTTTGGATTCTATTATATTGACACAAGAATGTTTTATTGCCTTTAAACCCTTACTTTAAGCCTTAAGCATTTGTTAAAAATCCTTATTAATGCTTATAATTTATTACTCGGCTAACATCAATTTACACATTGAATTAATGATTATTGTACTCTCTGTATTGACATGAGTTAGTGTATTGAGGCGTTATAAGGATAGTCTGTATTAGGGGTGATATAAAGATGGTCAATTATTACAAAAAACACTAGTACCTTAATGGTCTAGCTAATGTACATATACACATGTAATTACATTGTTATTGAGTACTGAGTATGTGGGTTTGCTAAGTATTACCATGCACTGCCTCTGTGGCTTTGCAATCACTCATGTTTAATATCATATGTATTGTTTACTGTATATTGGTAATTGTTTCCATTGATATCTAATTGAAGGGACATAATCCAATCTCTTCCCTTATTGCTTTTGAAGTAACTATGTTAATCATTTGTATCCCCCTATTTAAATTTGAGCATTCTTATTGAGCTCTCAAAATCTCACCCTTTTTTTTCTTGTTCCCTTCTGTAGGTAATAACTATCAATAGATTTCTTAGATTGGTTAGAGCCTGATTATGTAGTTGGTTTATATTTTATTATTTTGTTTACTTTAGCCCCTGCGAGGAAAAATATTGTTTAACTTATTTTCACGAGTATTTAAATTTGGTATTTTTTATTTAGGCCTAATTCCAAAACTGTACCCTCAAGTTTACCACAAGTACAGGTTTAGTACCCAAGTTTGAAGGTGTGTCAAAGAAGTACCCAACTTTGAAATAGCATCCTAAATCAGGAACTCAGCTAACGGACAACGAATGCCGTTAAAAAGTCCGAGGGGTAAGACTGTCATTATGAAAAAAAAAATTGTAAAGTTTGTCCACGTGGCCCTCCTTTTTTACGTTTCCAATGCACATTGATTGTCCTTTTTTACATTTCCAATACACATTTATTATTCTTCTCCTCTCTCTCTCTCTCTCTCTCTCTTCTCTCTCTCTCTCTCTCCCTCTTTCTCTCTCATGCAGACCCATCACGCTTTTTCTCTCTATTTTCTTCTTCTTCTTCACACATAATTACTATCAAACATCAAGATCTAGAGTAGATACATTAGAGCTTGATGAGGCAGTCGATAAAGCAACCAAATCTCTGAATGAGGTCAAGGATTCTGTCTTCGTCTATGAGAGGAAGACTCTAAGGAACAAATTAGATTGGATCCCACTGTTCAACCCTGGAGTGAAATTTCTCCCTCTCTCACTGACCAGCATGGCAATAGGTGGATTAAATTAATTATAGGGAAAGAAAAGCACTCGGGTCTTCCTCGAAGCCAAGCCTAGGCACTGGATTAAGTGAATTAGCTGCAAACCTTTGGGCAACCCTTTATTTCGTTTAGTGGAAGTTTTGTTTGGCAAAATTTTCAAGAATGTTGTGCCAGTGGGCTCGAGTTAAAGACTGGTTACCTATAAAGAAAACGGCTTTCACTTCTTCATCAAGCTTTCGAGCAATTCCTACTGCTGCCTTATGACGAAGGGAGTCGGCGTGGTTGGTCTTTTCAATCATAGTACTTCGTCGTTTTTTCCGCGCTCTTGCTACGGTTAAACGATCTCATCTACTCAGATTAGCACAAGGTCACCCACTTTGGTGGAGATTTAGCACCCAACAGTAGAGCTCATCCACATCTTGCTCAAGACTGATTTGATAAGCTAAGTCGTTCCTCATATATATATATATATATATATATATATATATATATATATATATATATATATATATATATATATATATATATATATATATATATATATATATATACAGAAATAAAGTAAGAGAGAGAGAGAGAGAGAGTCAGATAGAGAGAAAGAGTATTTTTTTATTTTATAGTGATTAAATTAATAAAATATAAAATCGAATGGCTGTGATGTTACCATGTGTCTTTAAGAATCTGTGAAAAGGACGGACCACGTGGATAGACTTTACAATTTTTTTTTCGTAATGATAGTCTTACCTCTCAGACTTTTTAACGACATCCATCGTCCATCAGCCGACATACTGATTTGGTACGCTATTTTAAAGTGGGGCACTTCTTTGGCACACCTTCAAACTTGGGTACTAAAGATATATCGGGGGTAAACTTAAGGGTACGGTATTGGAATTAGGCCTTTTATTTAAGAATAGTTAATTTGAGAGTTTGAGTTCTCCTAGAATCTCTTATTTACATTGCAGTTGGTTATTAAATTGAGGTTATTGATTTATTAAGTGATTGATCGATTAATTGGCTAGCGCTCCAGAAATTCTGGGGTATCACAAGCATGATTAGGTATTAAAGGGAGCCAATATGGGAAAAAGATCAGTTTGTAAGTACATGCTACTAAAAAGTCAGTTCAATGTTATCATTTTTTCAGATAATGCCTCATCACCTTCCTCGTATAGCTTTTGGACCTATTTTCGATGGTAGAAAAAGTTTCAGGTCAAAGATTGCAGTCATATTAGATTTAACTTGAAGTGAAGCAATAGATACGACACATGTTACTTACATGATTTCTAAACTATATGTGGAAACTCTCATTATAAACTTTATTGACATCATCTGGTCGAAGTCGACAATTCCTCCTTCTAATGGATGCACGATGTTCACTGTATAAATTAACATACTAAGTTACAAAACCAAGTGAACATAGAGAAAAAAAAAACCATATTCATGTTAGATTCTCACCGCCGATATTGAGTTATTGCATTAGAATTCACAAGAACATATCGATCTGCTTGTGCATATGAAAGTACAAATCCCCTCAATGCCCCTAAAGGGTGACCTCCGCCTGAATTAATGAAACTGTCTCCGCCATCATCAAGCCTAACTGGTCAATTCAATTGTCTCAACATCGTCATTTAGATACCTTGAGCAAAATGTGACGCATTCTCCTGACCAGTATCCTTTTGGAATTGAGCCCTTTGAATGGCTTTGAGTTCTTATATAGTCCTTGTGAGTGAAAAGGTATCTATAATGCCAAATGAAAAAATAATTCTCTACAAGAAAGTTATCACATGTGGGCCATAACTAACAAATAACGTAAAAATAAATTTGGATGCAATAACACACCTCTCAATAGGGTACATCTGATGATACTGTGGTGGTCCATCTATCAAAGACTCTTCGGCTAAGTGAATAACCAAATGCTCCATGATATTAAAAAATGTTGGTGATATCCTCTCTAGGTGGCAAAGCATAAGCGTAATGCGTGATCAAATATGATTCAATTCATCAATATGCATGACTTTTGAGCAAATTGGCCTAAAAAAAATGCTTAGCACAATCAAAAGTTTCACTAGTTCTTCGACAACACGTTTCGCAAGGAGTTGTTGAATAAGGATATGGTATTCATTACTTTTGATTCCTAAAATACTTCATTTTTTTAAGATTGAAACGTCGTGATATATTCGAAGCATAACCATTTGGGACTTTAACCCGCTTCAAAACTTTTAGGATATCATAATTGTTCTTATTATCCAATGTGAAAGATGACGGTGGCAAATAAGATTTGTTATCAGCCCATTGTTGAGGATGCAGTGCCTTTCGAATACCCATTCCTTTATATCATTGTAAGCATTTAAATTATCCTTTCTTCTGCTAACAATATTCAACAATGTTCACAGTACGTTATGACATCATTTTTCTCAATATGCATTACGTCGAGATTGCAATTATGTGCCTCACTGTCGTCCTCATCATTGTTTCTTTTTTCTCTTCTTACTTTCTTGAGCTTTATAGTTACCAAAATCATTCTTTATGTCCAGTACTTGTTCATAGACTTCAGCTCGGGATAATAGACTAGGCTTTGGACCTAAATCAACTGTACCATCAAAAGAAACTTTATATGTTCAGAACTTATGCCCCTGATCCAACCATTTACTATGTATCAGATAGCCCTCCTTCTTTCCATGACACAGACAACGAGACTTTGTGTTCCTGGGACACAAAGGACACGCCAACTTCCTTTTCATGCTAATCCAGACAAAATCACATAACTAGAAAAATCACTTATCGCACAGATCAATGAAGCATGCTTCTTAAACATTTGATTACTAGCTGCATCATAAATGTCTACCACAATCCATCTTTCTTTAAGCTCATCAACAAAAGGATGCAAGTACAGATCTACATTGTTACCTGGTAATGAGGACCAGCTATTAGAAAGGACATCATCATGTATTTCTATTTAATGCATTCTTAAGGAGATAAGTTATATGGAATCAAAATTACTGACCATGCACTGTGAGCTATATTCATACTTCTGAGGGGGTTAAATCCATCTGAAAATAATCCAAGTCTTACATTGCGTGGATCACTTGCAAAATCTGGATAAAACTCGTCAAAATGTTTTCAAGCACAAGAATCAGCAGGATGCCTTATAACCCCATGATCAGTATGCTCATTTGCATGATATCTCATAAGAGATGCTGTCTTTGGTGACATGAAGTACCTCTATAGTCTTGATATCAAAAGGAAGTACCTCACTACCTTGGATATCTTTGTTTCCTTAACTTTATCATCATTTGGTATAGCCTTTAACCTTTGTATCTAGGAGTATGATAATGTGTACACTCGCGCTCATAGCCATCTCTTTCCAATATATCATGCGGTCATCGTGGCATGTGTGTATCTTCTTATAATCAAGATCTAAATTCCCAATTATCTTTCGAGCTTCGTAGAATGACTTCAGTAATGTTTCGCCTCTAGGAAATGCATCTTTTAATAACTTAAGCAACAATGTAAATAACATGTCACTCATTGCATTGAGACACTTTATATTCAACAGCAGAATAAGGAACGAGAATACTTCTCACAACCCAGATACAACTCTTTTTTAGCTTTCTTCACGAGATTGAAGAAGTTCTTATTTGCATCATCGAGCCCATCACTATCTTCATTTCCTTCCCCACTACCTATCTCATCCAGCTAATTAAAAATAGGGAACCAAAAGCATCGCGTATCATTTCTTATGTTCTACCACCCATGGCCGGTTCAGGAATAGAACTTGAAGTTAACAATGATTTGCCATGGAAAATTCAATGTGTATAGCTATTTAGAAAACCATATGCCACATTATGTTTTGCCACATCTACTTTCTTCACGAATTTCATGTTATGCATAGGCATAATATCTTTGTGGCATTAGGTCTATCCTTGGAGGCAAACTCAACAAAATCATTAGCCCATTTATCATACAAAAGAATCCAATCTTTCATATTTTAATCCAACTCTTATCCATATTGACTTTTAGCTTGAGAGTGTACATATGAACAAAAGAATTTTATCCTTACATCACATACAGAATTATGTCCTAGATAGTTGAGAAGCCAAATTCTAGATAAAATTAAAAAAAAAGACAATAAGACAATTGGCCTACACATATTTGCTACTATTCACTATCTGGAAAATACTATTTCCTTCCCCTTGTATGCTTTTCCACACCATTTTAATCGCCAAAATGATCGTTAATGAGAAGTATTGACCTTTTAGCGGCAAACAAGGGGTAAATTAGCAAATTTGGGGGTGGAAATAGCCTTTCCCTTATTAGATAACAGTTAAGATTAGTTTAATAACAAAATTCTTAGTAAAGTGAATAGAAATACAAACATGAAGTGCTTATTTGGAAAGGACAAAGTAAACAACTTCTCAGGTTTACTACTTAAACCTATAGAAGGGCCCTAGGACTGAAGTACATGTATATAAAATGTGTTCATGCAAACATTTCACGTACCACCAAACCATCCTCATTCTCCTTTACCAATTTGATCAAGCATACCAACATGTACCACCTTCCATAGTAAGTGGCATTACCTGTTCCCAATTCTATTCCACGTAACATTGATAAATACTATACAACATAAATTAAAGACCTTTCATTAAAACCTATATCTCAGAAGGTAGTATATATTTGAAGTTTCTAATCTGACACAATATGTAACACTCCGATACTTTTTCAGATTTATTTAAAATTTTTAGTGGCGAATATATTTTTACTTAGCGCTGATATTTTTATTTAGCAAGAAAAATTTAGTTAGTACCCATATTTTTGTTTAACAATTTTTAGCGGCTATTACTGAATCGGGGTTAGGTAACAACCCACTAAATTCTTTTAGTACACTAATCTTTCATAAATAATTATTTGGACCTTTTTGTGATAATAAAAAAATTTGGATAACATTTTAAATAACTAACAAATAGTATGGGGGGTTTTGGATAGTTTTCCTTCTATGGTTTTATATTTATACCTTGGTTATGAGAGAGCAGCCGTCCAAGTCCTCTTCCCTACATCAACTCGGTTGAGAAAGCAAGGGAGATTACACAGAGAGAGAGAGAGAGTAAAAGAGAAGAAAACGACAAGTTTTTCCAGCGATCAAAAGTATTTTTCCGGTAAGTTTGCTAGAGCCTTTTTCCTCTCTTATTTAGTTAATGGTATATGGGAATTAAAAGGGGGGCATGGAAATCCCGTGAGTGGTTTTGTGATTGGGGGGCTGCGATTTTGAAGAGGAAATAGTTGTTGATGCTTGTATGGTGTATATATACATTGTGGGTTAAGGCTAAGTTTAGATGGGTATGCAGTACTGTGCAAAAAAGGGCCGTGAGGGGTTAGACTGTGGTGACAGCTTTGGGCTGCCATGGTTGAGCGCCCGAGAGGAGAGGGTAGCAGTCATGGTTGCTGTGATGGAAAGAGGTGGCTGGGAAGCAATGGGCTGTTGTGGGTTACGAATTTTAGTGTGCCGTGATTAATGAGGTGTAGTTGTAACACTCCGATATTTTTCGGACCTAATTAGAAATTTTAGCGGCAGATATATGTTTTTAGCTACGAACATTTAGTTACCATCGATATATTTTTAGCGACACTTAGTATAGCAGGTTACCTAACTAAACCATTAAAATTGTTTGAGCACCTAAACTATTGGAAATAGTTTATTTTGGACTATTTCGTAATAATAACAAGTTGTGGGTGCATCTTTTAATAACTAACGAAACTTTAGGGGTTCTTTTTGGTAATTGTCTTTTTAGGGTTTTACATGTATATATAGTCATAAACTATACATCAGTCGTTCCCTTCCCCACACCCGGTTCTCTGGTTTTACGATCAAGTGAAATAGAGAGATACAGAGAGGCATAGAGAAAGGATCAGCAGAGAGAGAGAGAGGCTGAGAGAGGGCCAACAGGAAATTTCGGCGATAGGAAAATCCGTGATCGAAGTGCAAATCCGGCTAGAAGCAACGAATGAATATCGGTAAATATCCAAACTATGTTCCTCGATTTAATTCATGAAATTTAGTGTATTGCGGGGCTGGGATGTGCATTGTGAGAGTGTGTGAGTAAGCTGTGTGTGAGGTGTTTGAGAGTGAACCATTTAGAGAGCATACTGTGTGTACAGAGAATGGGTGTGGCCGTGGGATTGCTTGTAAGGCAGCGAGTGATGTATAGGGTGGTCTATATGGTTTGCGGCAGCGAGGTGATGGTGGTGTAGATGGCTTGCAGTGGCGAGGTGGATGGTGCTTGCAGCACCAATATAGTGCAGCGGGTTAATGGTGCTGGTGCATCTCAACCTGGAGTTCTGGGTGTGTCTTGCATGTGCCGTGTGTGTATGCCGTGGAGATTTACGGTTGCCGCAAGGGCTGCTGCAGGGCAGTATATGGGGGAGTGTTTGTGTGTGACTTAATGCGTGAACTTGTGTGTTTGGGGTGAGTGAGGGGCTGCATCGCAGCCATGGTCAAGGGTACTGCCGCAAGGCAGTGTACCCATGTGTTTTGTGTGTGTGTTTATGTGTGTCTTGTGTGCTTGTGTGTGCAACCGTGAGTGAGGTGTGTTGTATGTGTGAGTGTAGGTGAAATGGAAAGGAAGAAAGGCTGCTAAGCTGCCGAGTGACGACTGTAGTGTGTGTGTGTGTGTGCTTGTGGTGATTTTTAGGTGTATAAACTGTGTGTGTGTGTGTGGGTGCGAGAGAGGAAGTGAGGGGCCAAGTTTCAGCCGTGAGGGGTGTGGGTTGTGTGCCTTCTGCATGCTTGTATGTGTATGTTTGCATGTCCTCCGTGTGTGTGTTATGCCTGTGTCCTGTGTGAGTGTGATATTGTGTACGTGTAATGGGTGTATGTATGTGAGAGGAGATGTGGGTGTAGCTGTGTTTTGTGTGTGCATACAGGTGAGGTGCAAAGGCTGTGTGCAGACAGGTGCATAAGTGGGTTTATAGGAAAGAAAAGTGTCGTGGCAGCACTGCTAGTGTGCTGTTTTGGAACTCATGTGTTTGTTAAAGTGAGTAAAGTGGGTGTAAATGGTGCGTGTGAGGGTGTGTAAATGTACACATGTGTATAGTGTACGTGAGTGAGTTAGGAAGAGGGTTCTATACATGAGATTAATACTTGGAAGGAGCTGGGTACATAGGAAAAGAAGAAGAAGAAGAAGAAAAGTACGGAACGGGTAAATTTGGGTTAGCGTTAGATCGACACGTGCATATGTTAACGCACGCTTATCGTTAGCACATGAAAATTTATAGTATAATAAGTTAGACCATATTAGAATTCTTGGCAAAGTTTTATAATTTTCAGAGATTGTATGAAGTTTTAGTATTTTCCGTAATTTCAGACTTGGAAAATTCTTTTGGAGCCTTTAAACCCAGAAAATGTTTAGGAAAAAATTAGACTAATGCCTTTATGGTATAAATAAGACGTAGTTTGAATTTGATGATTTTTGGAGTTGATTTGCTATCGTTTCCATATCGCATTAGTTTTAGCAAAATGAATATTTGAAAAATAGTTTTTACGTCTTTTAAATTATGATTTCAATTTATATAATTTTTATACACATTTCCAAGTTAATATAAAAATTATGGGACTTAGTTTGCAGCTGGAAGTATTTTTGGCAATTTATGAGATTTTATTGTATTTAAGGAAATTATTTTAATTCAAAAATATTCAAAAATTCAGAAATTTCATATTTTGACTTTTATTAATGATTTAAGCCATAAAAGTGTTTTAGAGTTAATTATATAAATTTTAGAGTGCCGGTACACGTTAAGGAGTGTATAAGATTTTCGGTTAGCTTGGCCGTGTGCGAGAACCGTTTTGAGTGCGCAATTTCGGAGAGAGTGGGTACGCAGTGGGTAGTTGATATTAGGGTTTATAGCATATTTGACATAAATTATGTTCTAACAAATAAATTGCTAATCTAGGTTTTTTTCAGAAAATACTGATCGAGGTTGGTAGCATCGCTTAGCTTGGATCGAGGTAAGGATTTTCTCTCCGAACCCTATTTCGACATTCTATTTTCAAATGCTTATAGAACAGTCTTACAAACTACATTGATTCAATTTTATGTTTGGTATAAAAGATGTTTTTGAAACTGTCCATGAAACCTTAATTTGAGCCTGATAGCGACCGTTTGGAATTCATGTTTCATTCTCATATGTCTATTGATCTGACCATCATAAAATACATATTTTGAATTGTACTTATCTCTTTTCATGCTTATTTGTTGATCGAATTCGATAATCGAAAAGCATTTTCAATTGTAGTTTAATCCTTCTCAATGTTGACATGAGTTAGTAACTTGGGAGCCATAAGGATGGTCTGTATTGTTGGCGTTATAAGGATGGTCCGTTGGATGGGTTTAACTAGTACCTAGATGGACTAGTCAGTGTTACATATGCTATGTAAAGCGATCGAGCACTGCCGGGGTGGCTTTGCTTCTGTACTGCTCATGTTCAATGTTTCCTGTTTATGTTTTATTACACATGAAATGTTTTGAATATTATCCATTCATGCTTTATTATACTTTAAGTGTTTTGAAATCATATTTATTTATGGGATTGAGTTGATACTCACCCTTACGCTTATATTGAAATGATGTGGTTTTCTTTGAAAACCGTCTTGAAATTATCATTGATTGTATATTGAAAATCATTTGAATCGTTCTGTTTCTCCGTCTTAAAAGTTGTTATTTGGATTAAATATGAAACTTGCCCGAATCGTTTAACTGTTTTTTTTAAATCTTTGATCGACCTTACTGAACTCTCGAAAGTTCACTCTCCTTTGACTTCCTTTTCGCAGGTGACCGCCAGCAGTAGGTTACCTGAATAGGGATTAGAGCCGAGGAAGCGAAAGCGAAGAAATTAGATTTTGGTATTCATCATTAGAACCCCTGCGTGGGTAAACATTATTGTTTAAATTTTTAATACCTAGTTTGATACTTCAAATGGTCTACTAAGATTTAAATTTTATGGTTTAGTTGCTCTGACAGTTGTGGTATTTTGAGGTAGAGGATATTACTGTCTTAATGAACTGATCGATTGAGCGTTAACGTTCCGGAAAATTTCGGAATGTTACATTCTCCCCCACTTATAAAAATTTCGTCCTCGAAATTTCATAAACCTATGATATCCAAGCACTACGCATTCACTATGTAACTCCCAAACGAAAGTGTCACCAAAACTCTCACATAACCTCAAAATATGAGTCGAGAACATCAATAGCAGCTTTGAACGTTTCATTGTACTATAATATTTTGATTATAACCTAGCGTTTCATAATCCAACTAATTGGATGCAATTACTCAACCTCGAAATTTAGTATTCCTTACACATAGGATCTTAATCATGTTTGACCTCAAATAACGTTCCCGGAATTTTCCGGAACGTTAACGCTCAATCGATCAATTCACTAAGATAATATTACCTCAAACGCAATCAAATAATACCATCAATCTGTCAGAGCAACTATTTGTCAATCAAACTATACTCTCAATCAACTATCATAATTGAAATACCAAGTCTAAGTCTAAGAAAATTTAAACAATAATATTAATTTACCCACGCAGGGGTTCTAACTATCAATACTAAACTTAAATTTAAATTCATTAGCTAGCTCGGCTCTAATCCATGCTCAGGTAATCTACGGCCAATGCTACCTGCAGAAAGGAAGTCAAAGGAGAGTGAGCTTTTGAGAGCTCAGTAAGGTCGATCAAAGATTTAAAACATAAAAAAACGATTCGGACGAGTTTTCATATAAAACTTTTGAAGAGTATTTTCAATGAAATACAGCATTTAGACAAAGATGAACAAAACGAACGATTTTACATTTAAGTCCAATAACATCTTTTTGAGAGGTTTGCTTTCGATGAAATCACTACAATACGATATAAAAATAGGGATGAGTATTTAACTCACTCCCTTAAATAATAGTCATTTGAAATACTTTGGGCATAATAAAGCATGAATGGATAATATTCAAAACATTTCAAGTGAAATAAAACATAAACAGGAAACATTGAACATGAGCAGTACAGAAGCAAAGCCACCCCGGCAGTGCTCGATCGCTTTACATATGCATATGTAACACTGACTAGTCCATCTAGGTACTAGTTAACCCATCCAACAGACCAACCTTATAACGCCAACAATACAGACCATCCTTATGGCTCCCAAGTTACTAACTCATGTCAACATCGAAAAATAATAAATAGAATTCAAAACATTTTATAATAATTGAATCGATAAAACAGATGAGAATAAACAAATTACGAATTCCAAACGATCGCTTAAGGTTCAAGTTAGGCTTTCATGGACAATTTCAAGGCAAACGTTTTTATTTCAATCCTAGAAATCAACAATCAATATATTTTGTAAAACTGTTATTATAACCATTTGAAACAGAATAACGAAATGGGGTTCGGAGAGAAATCCTTACCTCGGTCCAAGCTAAGCAACGCTACCAAACCTCGATCAGTAATCTCTGAATGAACCTAGATTGACAATTTATTTGTTAGAACATAATCTATGTCTAATATACTATAACCTAATATCCACTACCCAAATGATGCTCACTTCTAATCCCGAAATCACGCGACTCGAAACGTATTCCACACACGACCAACGTAGCTAACCGGAAATCTTGTACGCTACTTAACGATTAATTATATTCCAAAATTTATAATAAATTTCAACAAAATAATTTTATAGCTGAAAACATTAATAAGAGTCAAAATAGGAATTTTCTGAAATTTTCAATATTTTTGAATTAAAATAATTTCTTTAAATACAATAAAAACCCAATAATAGCCATAATTACTTCCAGTGGCAAAACAAGTCCCATAATTTTTATAAGAACTTTAAAATATATATAAAAATTATAGAAATTGAAATCAGAATTTAAAAGACATAAAAACTATTTCTTTATTTTTCATTTTGCTAAATTCAATGCGATACTGAAAATGATAACAAATCGATTCCAAAAATCATCAAATTTATACTGAGTCTTTATTATACTATTTAAACACTATAATTTTTCCCAGAACATTTTCAGGGTTTAAAGACTCCAAACGAATTTTGCAAATCTGAAATTATAGAAAATACTATAAGTTCATACGATCTCAGAAAATTATAAAATTTTGCTAAGAATTATAATATGGTCTAACGTATTATACTATAAATTTTCACGTGCTACCGATAAGCGTGCACTAGCATAAGTACATACGAACTTAACGTCAAACCCGTGTACATTACCCATCCAGATGTACGCACACAAAAAGCCATATACACTGCTGAGCACAACGCTTGTGCTGCTTCCCTTGCAAACCCACCAGCATGGCGGCTGCCTCATCAACCCCTCTCATTCTTTTTTTCTTCTTTTCATTTCTTTCCCATGAACCCAGTTCAGTCCCCCCCCCCCACACTACACGCACACACCTCGCATACACTCACCACAAACTCACACCCATACCTCCTGTTCATATGCCCAGCTGCTCAAATGACACAGGCACAATAATTCTCCATCTTCAGGCACTTATACACACAGGCCATAAGCACACTCATACACTCACTTGGTAGTCTTCATGGCTGCCTTCTCTCACTAACCACAACCTGCAGCCCACTCTTTCTCTCTCATTATACACAACACTAAACACCCATCCATTTGCACATCTTTTTTCTCATTTGTTTTTCTTTCCAACACACCCACATATAGTACACAATACAAATATGTTTCCACCCACGTTTCAAGACCCATTTCATGCCATCTATCAAGCACCACATTGAAATCTCCATTGTTACCCTCTTCACACACATTCCACACTCCTATGGGCACCCACGAAACACATCAAACACACACAATATACCTAAAAACACAAAAAACCCCACCCCCATTATAGCTACTGCCTCATGGCAGTAGCTTGTCCTCTTTCCCCATTAGCAACCCACATGCAAAAACCGCACTTTAATATCGACGCCCTCGCATCTAACTATATAGTAACCTGCACTCACGCATCTCACATACACACAGAAAACTCACCCACAAATCTCACACTAATCATACGGTAGGCACTCTTCCGTTCACAGATCCCTTAGTCCCATAAATCATTGAATCACTAGAAGAAAAATAATGGTTAGAAACTTACCAAAAGAATTCGCCAGGAAAAACTTTGCCAAAATCCTTCTCCGATCTCCTTCCTTTGCTCTCTCTTTCTCTGAATCTCTCTCTTCTCTCTCGAAAATATGCATGACGGCTAAGGGGTGGTTGCCCAGTCCAGGCCTCATATATGTATATATATTTATATAGGTTAAAAGAAAGCCCTAGTTAGACAGAGAAAACCCTACCTAATTATTTGTCGCTAATTCTTCTTACCCGAAACTTTTTATCGTGAAAAAATGGTCCAGTAATAAATATTAATGATAGTTTACGCGTTAAAAAATTATCAAAAGTTAATTACGCCTATCTCGCTTGACAAATCGTCGCTATTAGTATACCGATGCTAAGTATTTTCTAAAAATATCGTCACTAAACATATAACAATGCTAAAAATTTGCCGTTAAAAGTTACTAATAAATATAATGATCCTAAGTTAAAAGTATCGTCACTCAAATTACCGATAAAATTAAACTCATCGAAATCGACGTTAAATCTTCCGTATAAAAGTCGCTACTAAGTACACTAACGCCAACAAATAACTTGCCGCTAAAAAATATATTCACCGCTAAATGTTCCAGTTAAAGCTGAAAAATATCGGGGTGTTACATTCTCCCCCACTTATAAAAATTTCGTCCTCGAAATTTCACAAACCTATGATATCCAAGCACTACGCATTCACTATGTAACTCCCAAACGAAAGTGTCACCAAAACTCTCACATAACCTCAAAATATGAGTTGAGAACATCAATAGCAGCTTTGAACGTTTCATTGTACTATAATATTTTGATTATAACCTAGCGTTTCATAATCCAACCAATTGGATGCAATTACTCAACCTCGAAATTTAGTATTCCTTACACATAGGATCTTAATCATGTTTGACCTCAAATAACCACCAACATAACACCTGAAGTGTGCCACACAACTAAATCCATCTAAATAGTTGATAACCAAAGCCAAATATAATCTCAAGTGATTTTTACATGTACGTGCACTAAAGACCCTAAAGCATCACACTGGGTGAGACACGTTTAACACTCTTTAACCCACTGATAAGTCGTACCTCGAATATTTAGCTAATTCCTATAGGTACTTACAAATCAATGCCTCAAATCAAACAATGTAACCACTATGCTTTCACTGCGCACTCTGCTATCTAGCCACTACTACGGTTCAACTGAGGTACTAAAGTTATCTCTAACACTCTTGTCAAAACTTAGGCTTTCCCTCACTTGCTTCTAAAGTCTATAGAATCATATACCTAAGCTCTGATACCAACTGTAACGACCCGGTCCACGGCCCCACCACAGGGCGTTACCTCCCTCAAAAGGGCTAGCCAAGTAGGTACTTATGAGTTCCTTGGCAAGGTCTTATAAGAGTCATCTTATACTATTCCACATCCGATGTGGAATAGTATGAGATGACTCTTATAAAAGTCTTTCCGTAAATCTTCCCACATCTGTTGTGAGAGAGTTTGCGATTTTTCTTATAAGACCCTGCCTATGATCTCATAAGTACCTACTTGGCTAGCCCTTTTGAGGGAGGCAATGCCCTGTGGTGGGGCCGTGGACCGGGTCGTTACAGATGGTATCAGAGCCGACTCTCGAAAACTCGGGCTGGGCTATCCAGTCGGGTTGTCGATGGTTGGGAAAACGAAGGCAAGCCCGGGTATATCCCACATCAAGAGGATGGTTGGGGCAACGAAGGGTGAGCCCGGTATATCCCACATTGGCTAGAGAGGAAGATTCTGGGCTATGTGTGATTGAGCCTTAGTGAGGACGCTAAGGTATAAGGAGGGGAGATTGTAATATCCCACATCGGATGTGAAATAGTATGAGATGACTCTTATAAGACCTTGCCAAGGAACTCATAAGTACCTACTTGGCTAGCCCTTTTAAGGGAGGCATTGCCCTGTGGTGGGGCGTGGATCGGGTCGTTACAGTAGTACTGCATGTTTTGTGTGGGTGCAATTATGGAACAAAGGGGGGTGGGGTGCAGCCATCGGGTCATTACAGTAGTACTGCATGTTTTGTGTGGGTGCAATTATGGAACAAGGGGGGTGGGTTCAAGTAAGTCACAGCCATGGTGGCTGTGACTGCACAACGGTGTATGTTAGGTTAAGGGAATACGAGGGGGGGAGGGGAGAGGGAGAGGGACCATGACTGTTGTAGGGTATGCTTTGTAGGGGTGCAGCTGCATCGTGGTGAGTTTGTGGGTTGTTGTGTGTGTGTGTAACCTGTATGCGCGCGCGCGCGCGCGTGTGCGTATACATGCATGTCAGGTAGAACAAAAGAAAAAAGGAAGGAGAGAAGAGAAGACACACTGCCGTGAGTGGGTCTGGGGAGGTTTTCATTTTTTTTTCTTTCTCTGTGTGTGTGTGTGAGCGCGTGCTTGTGTGTATATTTATGTGCGCGAACGAGTGGTGTGTGTGTGTGTGTGTGCGCTTGTGTTTATGTGCGCGAACGAGTGAGGTGTGTGTGTGTGTGTGTGTGTGTGTGTGAATTTGTGTGCAGGCAAAGTGGTGTTTGCATAAAAAAAGGTGTGTGCAACTGTGTAGGTGTGTTTGCATGTGTTGTGCATGTGCGTATGTCTGAGTTGTGTGCATAGGGGTGAGTGTTTTCATGTGTGCTTGGTGTGTGAGTGTGTGTAAAAAAATGCTTGTGTGTGTGTAAAATTGGTGCGAACCAATGAGTGTGCGTGTGTTATATAGTGTGTGATGGTTGTGTAAGAGAGAGAGAGAGAGAGTGTGTGTGTGTGTGTAAGCTGTGTGCGTGTGTGCAGTAGGGGTAAAGAGGGGCTACAAACAGCCTCATGAATGTGTGTATGTGTGCATTTATGTGAGTAAATAGTGGGTGTTTGTGTAAGGGTATGTGTGAGTATAGAGTGTCTAGGGAGTGAGTGAATGTGTGGGAGTGAGCTTAGTCCTAGGTAAGAGTTGTGCACATAGGATAAATAAATAAATAAATAAATAAGGAAGAAAAAGAGAAGTGCGTATCGGGTACTGGGTCAGTGTTAAGTACGAGTTGGTGTGAAAACTCCTATAGATAAACATAGGAACCTGTTCGTAAAGGCCCAATTCGTCATCTTCCAAGCAAGAGGTAATGAAATTGAGGCCCCTTTGAATGGATTGGATATGCTGCCCTGAACATAGAATCTCATGTTTTCTTTCCTATTTTCTTCCCTTAACAATCATGTTATCCCCGTGCCGAGAGTACTTTACTCCTTGAGAGTGAAGGAGTGGTGAGACCTTTCTTAGTGGAAGATCGGAATTTTTGCCACAAACTATTTAATCTCACCATTATCCGACCTCTCCGGACCTTGCCTTGCTAACGAGCTTTTGGTAGTCAAGGATGGGGGAGAGGAAAAAAGTTTAGAGGATTGCCCCATTCCTGAAGGGTCTATAACAGGCCTGGTATGAATTGCAAACCGAGGTTTCCTTTCCAATCTGGTTCAGGCATTTAATAGTGTAGTTATCATTAGTACTTAAAGCTTTACAGTATAGTACATTAAGCCATATTAAAATTTGTAGCAAAATTTCATAATTTTATGAAATCATATGAAATTTTAATATATTCTGTAAGTTTAGATTTGTAAAAATTGTTTGGAGCCATTAAACTCATGAAAATTTTTTGGAAAATTTTGAGTAATGTGTTTATGGTATAAATAAGTTTCAGCTTAAGTTTGGTGATTTTTAGAGTTGATTTGTTATCATTTTCGTATCGCATAGTTTTTGGCAAAATAAAAATATTAAAAATAGTTTTGATGTCTTTTAAATTTTGATTTTGATTTTTATAATTTTCATAAGTACTCTAAAGTTGCTACCAAAATTGTGGGACTTTATTTCATCTAGAAATAATTATGGCTATTTTATGGATTTTTATTTTATTAAAGAAATTATTTCAATTCAAAAATATTCAAAATTTTAGAAAATCCATATTTTTGACTTTTATAATTTTTTAAGCAATAAAAGTGTTCTATGAAATTTATTATGAATTTCAAAATATCATTACGCATTAAGTAGCGTACAGAATTTTTGGTTAATTTGGTAGTGTGCGGGACCCGTTTCGAGTCACGCTGTTTTGGGGTTAGAAGTGAACATGTGGTGGGTAGTTGATATTAGGATTTATAGTATATTAGACATAGACTGTGTTCTGACAAATAAATTATCAATTTAGATTGATTCAAAAGATTATTGGTCAAGGTTGTGTAGCATTGCTTTGCATGGATCAATGTAAGGAATTTTATCCGAATCCTAATTCATTTAATTTCAAATGCTTATAACAACAGTTTTACAAACTACATTGAATGTTGATTCTTATGATTGATATAAAAATATTTTTAAATTGCATATGAAACCCTAATTTGAGCCCTATAGTGATTGTTTGGAATTCCTGTTTTATTCTCATATGTTTATTGATTTGACCATTGTAAAATATTTTGAGTTGCACTTATCTCTGTTTCATTTTTATCTTGAAATTCATTGTTCATCTATTATGTTTATTGATTGCTCATAGTAAAGCATTTTCAATGATATTTACTCATTCTATATGTTGACATGAGTTAGTAATTTGAGAGTTATAAGGATGGTGCGTTTTTGGCGTTATAAGGATGGTCTGTTGGTTGCGTTAAACTAGTACTTAAATGGATTAGTCAGTGTGCATATACATATGTAAAGCGTGTTGAGCATTGCGGGGTGGCTTTGCTATAGTATACTGCTCATGTTCAATATTACCCATTTCTTTTTTATTATACCTGAAGTGTTTTGAATTACTACTGATTTAAGAGATTTGATACTCGTCCCTGTTGTTGAAATCGAATTGCTATGAATTCATCAAAAACAAAACCCCTTGAAAAGATGTTATTTGACTTGGATGTAAAAATCATTTGAATCGTTCGTCTATATTGAAATGTTGTGTTTTATTGAAAATATTTTTTAAAATTTTCATTTGACTCTATATGAAAACTTGTCCCACTCTCGAAAGCTTACTCTCCTTTGACTTCCCTTCCGCATGTGATAGCCAACATTAGGTTGAGGTTGCGTGTGTGGATTAGAACCAAGTAAGGAAACAACATTGATTTAATATGGAATTGATCGTTAGAACCCCTGCACAGGTAATAGTTATTATTTAAAAAAATTTAGACTTAGATTGATGTATCATTTATGACAGTCTACTGAGAGTATGGTTTGATTAAAGGTTTAGCTGCTTTGATGATGACTATCCATTTGGTTATGAGGTTATCATTATCCCAGTGTCATTGATTGATTGAGTGTTACCGTTCTGAAAAATTCTGGGATGTTACACAATATGCTAAGATGACCGGAATACCTTGCTCTGAAAATCTATGTTTACTCTTTTTTTTCCGTTTTCACAAATATCCTCGATCTCTATTGGTCTAATCAGAATCAGAAATACAAACTACTATTGGCTACGATTATGGGGTCTTGAAAAACCTTTCGGCATAATCATTGCGAGTTCTTAGTCAATTTAAAGAGGCAACTGGTTGTTGGTTACAAGATGATTCCTCTATAAAGTGATCATCTGCTTTAGGAAAGTACGTCCAACTAGACTATATTTTTAAATGAGAAGATAAATTTCTTTCGAACCACTACTCTGGTATGTAGGAGGAAAGTAAGGAAACATCTATGACGAATTAGGATAGTTCTTGCTGCAGACACAGTTGTTTGTGTACTTATCCAAATTGTATATACGGATTCCCTACCAGAAAAATGTAGAGGTCAAAGCGTAGATACCTTAAGAATACCTAATTCCACCATCAAAATGGGCGTTGCAACCCTTCAAAATTATGCCTATTACCTTCCTGCCAAAGACACCATTGAAGACATCAGAGCTCCTTTCCCACCCTTGAACCCAGCAACGACAAAGCAAGAAGAGGTTTGGCTCACTCGAAGCACCCTAAGCTAAAACTTGTGTTTTGAGCAAATTGTGGTTGATTAGCTCTGTACAAAGAGATGTGGGTTTTTGTTAGCTATTTATTTTTAATAAAATAATCATATCGTTTGGAAAAAAACCTTCTTCTTTAATCAAATCTTGACACATGTCTTCACTATCTTCTTCATGTTTGCCATGTTCTCTAGTTATAACTTTCACTTCCTTCCTGCCTACTAGTTTTGACCCTGTGTGTTGCATACATAGCATTGCGTAATAATTATAAAATTTTTCTCTGACTATTGAATGAATTTTGTAATATAACTGTATTATAAATAACCACATATAAAACAAGAACTTGAATTTCTTCGAATGTCAAAATTTTAAGGGAGATCTAAAAAGTATTTTTTGTACAATAAGACGTTAGATTATTATAAGAGATATTTTTGAAGTGTTTGGCCCTATCTTGTGATATATTAGTAACAAAAAGAAAGTGGAGTGTAACAACTTTTTGTTAGAAAGGAAGTCATGAAATATTGCACGAGATAAAAATATAACAAAAGAAGTAGCACCGGAAAAGTAAAACAAGTAAATTTTGTAACAAATGAGAAGAATGAAGAAGAAGCATAAAAATTATATATATATTGTTAGCCCTATGGTTGGATAACCTAGGCTTACATCTTGTTTTGATGATAACTACACATTGATTATGTTCTAATGTGTGCTTTGAGTGTATTCTTAGTAGGCATATACATGCACACTCATGAAGACACATTTGTGAAGTTGGATAGATGGATTGAAGCCAAAGAAGCTTAAAGTTATAGTGGACATACTATGGAAGCTTCATCAAGTCCTATGTCAAAGAGCAAGAAAGAATGCAAAGGCTAAGTTACTACGATTATGATTGGTCTTTACTATTATGTAACTAGTCTTGGTTTGATGGTTGGATTGATGACTATGACCTAAAAAGACCTTAGGACACCTTGTGCATTGCATGTGAGTTCATAACCTTTCACACAAGTGTGGTTCTTGAAAATGAGTGAACTTTGGAGCTCACTCAGATTTTCTCAAAAACTATTTTGGTGCCAATCTTTTCATATCTTGATAAAACTTTTCATTAGCTTTCCAACGCAAAAAACGGCACCTCAATCCGATTTTTCTAGAGAAAGTTATGCCCAAAATAGGAAAGGGGGTTCCGTGAGGCAGCTGATTGGCAGTAGGGTATTACAGTCGACTGTATTTGAATCCAGTCGACTGCATTCCAATGCAGTCGACTGCATTGGTCAAAATTCAGTTCCAACGGCTATTTTCGAGGACAAAACTCCAACGGCTATTTTTGAGGGATTACAGTCGACTGCATTGGGAATACAGTCGACTGCAATGGCAGTTTTGCCCATATTTTGTCTCTAACGGCTATATTTCATTTGCTCTCTATATAAATGATTTGGGGCTTCATCATACACCATGGAAACCACATTCTAAGCCTCCATTCATTAGAGAAACATCAAGGCTCATAGATTAAACTTTTCTCTCTTCATCTTCATGATTTTACATCATTAAAGAGAGCATCTTTGTGAGCAATTCTTTGATTGAGAGTGAGCATTCTTCAAGTCATCAATTCTCTCATCTCTCTATTGTACTAGAGCTTCATTTGTACTCATTTCCTTTCAAGAAGGTTTCTTTGTACACAATTGATCTTTGTAAAAGGATTGTGATCAAGGCTTGGGTTTGTCAAGTCTTGGGTGAGCTTTGTGGATTCAAGGCTTGTGCTTGGTGTGGGGATATCACCAAGTGTTGTAAGGGTTTTGATCTTGACCCGGAAGAAGATTGTTGCTAGTGGATTCTAGTGCTCTTGCAAGGGACTTCCTTGAAGAGGTGGATGTAGGCTTGAGGGTATATCAAGCCGAACCATTTAAATCTCCTTGTCAAGTATCTCTAACTCAATCTCTTTACTTATTGCTCTTTAATTGTTTGAGATTGTTTAGTTAGCATCTTCATTGAATTATTACTTGGTTTGATTGAGTTTCATGATTGTTTCTTAGTTTAAATTCCTCATTATATTTCAAAAACCCTATTCACCCCCCCTCTAGGGTTGTTTTATTGGTTTCAAGTGGTATCAGAGCCTCGGCTCTTGATTTTTTGGTTAACACCTAGAGAGTTAAAAGATCATGGGGTTTCCTAGTCTTGAGGGGAGTTCTACTACTAGACCTCCACTTTTTGATGGGTCTTCATATAGTATATGGAAAATTAAGATGCGAGTATTTTTAGAATCTTTAGATTATGAAATGTGGGGAATTGTTGAAGATGGCCCTTATGTTCCAACCAAGAGGATTAGGAATAAGCTTGTGCCAAAGGAGAAATCCGAATTTAATGATCATGATAAAAAGATGATTTGTATGAATGCTAGAGCGAAAAATTGTCTTGTTTGTGCTTTAGACACTAATGAACTCAATAGAGTCATTATGTGTAATTCTGCTAAGAGTATTTGGGATACTCTTCAAGTTACTCATGAAGGAACTTCTCTCCTTAGAGATTCCAAGATGAACTTATTGTTTAGAGATTATGAGTTATTCCATATGCTTCCAAATGAATCCGTTACGGATATGAATACTCGTTTCACTAACATTGTAAACCCTTTGAAGCAATTGGGCAAGGAATTCACTAATGGTGATCTTGTAAGAAAAGTGATTAGGTCCTTACCAAGAGCTTGGGATGCAAAGATCACCGCCATCCAAGAATCAAAGAATCTCAACATCTTTCCTCTTGATGAATTGATGTGCTCTCTCATGACGTACGAAATGCAACTCAAGACCTTTGATCAAGAGGACGTCAAGAAGAAGCCTACATCAATTGCTCTTAAAGCTTCATCTTCAAACCTTGAGTCAAGTGAAGATGAAGAACTTGATGAAGAGGATATTGCATTGGTTGCAAAGAACTTCAAGAAGTTCTTAAGATTTAGAAGAAATGATGGGAGAAGACAACAAAATGCTAGCAACGAAGAGAAGCTTTGCTACAAATGTCACAAACCGGGACACATGAAGATGGATTGTCCTATCTACAAAAAGGAGAAAAAGGAAAGAAGAGATGTATGGGAAAGAGCTAAAAGAAGACAATTCTCTAAGAAAGAGAACAAGGAGAAGGAAAGAGCAATGAATGCCGAACATACATCAACATGGAGTGATTTTGATTCAAGTGATGAAGAGAATGATCAAGCAAATGTATGCTTCATGGCAAATGATGAGGTAAGCTCTTCTTCCGG
Source organism: Escallonia herrerae (assembly GCA_033070095.1). Classification (NCBI taxonomy): domain Eukaryota; kingdom Viridiplantae; phylum Streptophyta; class Magnoliopsida; order Escalloniales; family Escalloniaceae; genus Escallonia; species Escallonia herrerae. Next base: position 184,696 of record JAVXUP010001621.1, on the reverse strand, counting down.
TAGTGATAGTGATAGTGAAAGCTTCGAAGATGCTTATGATAGCCTATATGAGGAATCCAAGAAAATTTTTAAGAAAAATATTATTTTATCAAAAAAATTCCTTGAGGTTAATAAGCAAATTGAGAAGTTGAGAGTGGAAAATATTGAGTTGCATGCCAAGAATGATTGCATTTCCAACCATTTATATGTAAAACATGTGAATAATGACTTGGTTGAATTGATTGCTAACACTCCTAGCTCAAAACAAATCTCTTGCAAAACTTTGGTTTTAGAAAAGCAAAATGAAGATTTAAAACTTGAGATTTGTGATTTGAAAAAATGTCTTCAAAAATTTGTTGATGGTCAAAACAATTTGGATGTCATGCTTGGACGCCAAAGATTTGGCCTAAACAAAGGTGGTCTTGGATTAGATCCCTTGGCCTTACCTCCTAAAATCTTTCAACAACAAGCTAGGTTGAATACTCATTCAAAACAACCAAAGAACTATTGCACACCTTTTACACATTGTGGTTGGTGCAACAAGAAAGGGCATACGACTAATTATTGTCCTTGTAGAATTGTCTATGTTAGAGGTAGAAAGAAGATGTGGGTTGTGAAAGGTCAAGATTACAAATGCAAGACTAACACTTATGGACCCAAGAAAATGTGGGTACCAAAAGTTAGACCTAAATTATGATTGTAGGTTGTTCAAAGCAAAGGCAAATAGCAACAAGGAGAAGGCTCCAAGAAAATTTTGAGAAGGAGGAGCAACAAGCTAAATCTTAAGGGGGAGTAAGCATTCCAAGATTGGACATGCTACTTCAAATGAGGAGAGCCTCAAAGCTTGTCAAGAAAATAGACTTCAAGAATGATCACTCATGAGCTCAATTCCTTGGTAATTCACCAAGAGGGTAAAACTTAATGATCTTCTCAACATTGTGCTATGTGCTAAACTTATATGTTATCAAGTATGCTTAAATTGTCAAATCTATAAATAGCTTGCTTGTTGAGAATTGATGTGAACCTTGCCGATGAATGGTCCTCTTGCACTTATATTGGAAATATTGATTGTTGATGACCATTATTCGCTTTGTGAAAATTCCATGTTGAAATTATGTCATCTTAATGCTTCACAATGCCATTCATACACACACCCCTTTTGGTAATGCCGAAAAGGGAATCTGACTCGGTTAGACATTCAGTTGTGTTTGTTGGATATTATTGGCGTGCATTGATTGAGGGGGAGCATACATTAGGATGGTGTATGCAAACTTGATAGAGGGAGCTTACATGCTTGAATCACATTCTATCTTATTACTCTTGAAAAATGCATGTAGTAGAAGAGATTATTAAGCTCCATTATATATCTTTCTTTGGATCATGAAGGAACTCTTGATGTCATCTGTATGAGTTCATGAGTTATATGCACCTCACGCCATTATCTTGCTTATAACTATCTTTTCACACATGCATACCCTTGTCTTTTTGTTGATGACAAAGGGGGAGAAATAATCTTGATTCTATATGCTATGTGATTGTGTGTTTCGAGAGAACATTAGAGGACGAGCATATCTTCTTTTAGCTAGGGAAGCTAGCTATGAGCTTAATTGCTATATGAGATAAATTGACATGTCTTGAATATACTAGAGATGATTGAATATTCTAAGTGAGATTGTTGTGCTTAATTGACTATCATATGATACATCTTACCTTATATAGAATCAATGTTTGTCATCATCAAAAAGGGGGAGATTGTTAGCCCTATGGTTGGATAACCTAGGCTTACATCTTGTTTTGATGATAACTACACATTGATTATGTTCTAATGTGTGCTTTGAGTGTATTCTTAGTAGGCATATACATGCACACTCATGAAGACACATTTGAGAAGTTGGATAGATGGATTGAAGCCAAAGAAGCTTAAAGTTATAGTGGACATACTATGGAAGCTTCATCAAGTCCTATGTCAAAGAGCAAGAAAGAATGCAAAGGCTAAGTTACTACGATTATGATTGGTCTTTACTATTATGTAACTAGTCTTGGTTTGATGGTTGGATTGATGACTATGACCTAAAAAGACCTTAGGACACCTTGTGCATTGCATGTGAGTTCATAACCTTTCACACAAGTGTGGTTCTTGAAAATGAGTGAACTTTGGAGCTCACTCAGATTTTCTCAAAAACTATTTTGGTGCCAATCTTTTCATATCTTGATAAAACTTTTCATTAGCTTTCCAACGCAAAAAACGGCACCTCAATCCGATTTTTCTAGAGAAAGTTATGCCCAAAATAGGAAAGGGGGTTCCGTGAGGCAGCTGATAGGCAGTAGGGTAATACAGTCGACTGTATTTGAATCCAGTCGACTGCATTCCAATGCAGTCGACTGCATTGGTCAAAATTCAGTTCCAACGGCTATTTTCGAGGACAAAACTCCAACGGCTATTTTAGAGGGATTACAGTCGACTGCATTGGGAATACAGTCGACTGCAATGGCAGTTTTGCCCATATTTTGTCTCTAACGGCTATATTTCATTTGCTCTCTATATAAATGATTTGGGGCTTCATCATACACCATGGAAACCACATTCTAAGCCTCCATTCATTAGAGAAACATCAAGGCTCATAGATTAAACTTTTCTCTCTTCATCTTCATGATTTTACATCATTAAAGAGAGCATCTTTGTGAGCAATTCTTTGATTGAGAGTGAGCATTCTTCAAGTCATCAATTCTCTCATCTCTCTATAAGAGCTTCATTTGTACTCATTTCCTTTCAAGAAGGTTTCTTTGTACACAATTGATCTTTGTAAAAGGATTGTGATCAAGGCTTGGGTTTGTCAAGTCTTGGGTGAGCTTTGTGGATTCAAGGCTTGTGCTTGGTGTGGGGATATCACCAAGTGTTGTAAGGGTTTTGATCTTGACCCGGAAGAAGATTGTTGCTAGTGGATTCTAGTGCTCTTGCAAGGGACTTCCTTGAAGAGGTGGATGTAGGCTTGTGGGTATATCAAGCCGAACCATTTAAATCTCCTTGTCAAGTATCTCTAACTCAATCTCTTTACTTATTGCTCTTTAATTGTTTGAGATTGTTTAGTTAGCATCTTCATTGAATTATTACTTGGTTTGATTGAGTTTCATGATTGTTTCTTAGTTTAAATTCCTCATTATATTTCAAAAACCCTATTCACCCCCCTCTAGGATTGTTTTATTGGTTTCATATATATATATATATATATATATATATATATATATATATATATATATAGGCCTATCTTGGCCCATTTTTCTATATAAAGATGTTGTGAACAACATAAAATTTTCAAATTCTATAACAAGTAAGAAATACATTGAAACTGTTTTTCCACTGAAACTTTTCTTTTCTTGAATCTACATTGCGTCGAACTCCTAAAGCTTCCAATTCCCAGGTCAGTTCTTTTCTCTTTAAAATTTCAAACAGTACAAATTTAGAAAATAACAATTGTGAAAAGAAGCACCAAAACATGGATAAAAAGGAACAAAACAAAAAAGCGAAGGCCGTCTAGCATTGTTGAATTGTGAAACTTGTTTTCTACATAACATTTAATATGAAAAACAAAAGATATAGATTAATTCACAAAAAAGTATTCAAGATAAATTATGTTTTTTATGAAAGAAACACGTGAAACCTTTACTAAAATGGAAAAGAAAAAAATAGAATCAACAAAAGCTTACTGGTACCAAAAAACGCATGAGATGGAGAGGGGGCTCATACTGTTGAACAAAAGAAACGACGGATTGGATGAGACAGTAGTAACATATATGTAAGTCAAAGAGGAAATATTTCAATTAGTTAATTTGGAGAGATTCAAGGAGAGATTTTAAGAGATTAATTGCAAAAGAGATGATGGTTATAGTTTCAAATTTAAAAGAAGAATCAATTAAGGCTAATTTGTATCAATGAATACCTTCGATCACTCATTTGATTGACTAAATTTGTAGAGATATAATTTTAAAGGTTGATATAATAGAGTAGATTTTTTAGTCCACATGGCACAAAAGAAAATGTCCACATACATTCTGTCAAAATTAACTTTCATTGATTGACATTTGTCTAATTTATCTAATTCTTGAGCAAGAATGACACCACGTGGTCCACGTGTTCAATCAGCTATTTTTTTTGGCCTTTTGCAATTACTGTCTAGTTCGATCTTATAAGCACTATGGAGGTAATTATATTAATCAATGATTTGCATGTGGTTTAATTAGAAATAGGGGCAGGTCAAAAAAAAGGAGTAGATTAACTTAATTAAAATTGAAAAGTCCTAAAGCTTAGGCAAAAAGAATCCAATAATCTTTCTAAATTCTCAAAATTACTTGATAGAAATCGGTGGGCACTTTCGTCCAACATATAACTATTCAATTGAAGTTTGAGTTCAAAAGTATTTGGATCAATAGGAAATCTGGCATGTTATTACTTTGCATTTCGTGTCCAAAGTATTTTCAATAGAAACAACTGCTAAAACGGTCCTAGGGGATGACTTTTATGCTCGTTTATTTATTGTAATTATGTATTTTAATGTTTTTGTATGCACAAATCAAAATAACTCTTTTTTTTTTTTTTAACTTCATGACTCCAGTCATATGTTCCTTCTCAAGTAGGAATTGGTGTTGTGAAAGTAGTTGTTGTGAAACTTGTTAGAATTTGCTTTATTTTATTTATAAATTCTTTTAGTAAAGCTTTAAAACCTTACTTTATTTTCTTTATTTATTTTAGTCAATGAAACCTATTATATTAAACTTTGTCATAATTTTATTCATAATATTTTTTACCGTTATTATTTGTTATGTGTGTAACCCCTAATCTTCTTCTATTATAAAAGGAAACCACTTCTACCTTGGAGAACACACACATATATCAAGACATATGCTTGATATTTTATATGCTCTCTACATTCTATATTTTTTATTTTGGACAACTTGATCGGGTTAGTTCAACAGTCTTCATGTAGACGCACACATAGAGAAGGCGATGCTACAAGCCTTGGGTTTTATCTTGGAAGGTTTATTGTTCGTTGGAACCCGTGCATAGGGAGATAATAAAGCCTTTAAGGCAGTGATTTTTTTGCGACTCTCACAGGCCATCATAAATTTACTTTAATTCTCTATATCTTGAAATTATATGTTAGTTAAAATACTTAGCAATTTGTTTATGTAACATTCCGGAATTTCAAGAACGTTAACATTCACTCGATCATTTACGCTAAGACAATGATACCCTCAAAGTCAACATAGACAACCATTATCAGAGCAGCTAGATCATTAAGTAATGTAATACTCTCAATGTACAATCATACTTGGAAACTAAATTTAACCTAAATAATACACTAGCAAAGTTCACCGGCGTAGGTGTTCTACTGACCAAAACTAAAACTAAATTTCTCTTTGCCTTTCGCTTGGCTTAGGTTTAATTCACATCCAATGCGATCTATTGTTGGTTATTACCTGCGGAAAGGAAGTCAAGTAGGAGTGAACTTTTGAGAGCTTAGTAAGGTCGCTCAAAAGAAGAAATTTCAAAATAATTTACAAATACAATACGATGATGATTTAGTTCACAAATACAATTCAATAATAGTTTCCAGAGTTTTCACAATGATTATAACGAGTTCGATCAGATATCAATATGACTTTCAGACACGATGCAGACAATTATAAATGCTATTGAACATGAGCAATTGCAAAGCCACGCAGACAGTACAGGGTAATCGCAAAATCACATAGGCGAGCACTAACAAAATAGTTACATATGCATATGAACACTAACTAGACCATTAAGGTAGTATCACCTCCTATACTGACCGTCCTTATAACTAGTCAATATACTAACTCATGTCAATATGCAGAATGCAATAATCGATAATATAATGATTAAATTGATGCACATCAAAAAATAAATACGGAACATCGAATAGAATTTTTAATAAACGTGTCAGGCTCAAAATAAGAGTATTAATGGCAATCGATGCAATTTTACAACAATTATAATTGAGTCCAATGAAACTTCAATAACAATTTGGAAAGATTTTTATGATGTCAAGTAGATGAAATGGGTTTCAGGAGAAATCCCTTACCTTAGTCCAAAGTTAGATAATCACTCAATCAACCAAAAATCATAAGTTCTCTAAGTAACCTAAGTTGGGGCAACACAGATATCAGAACGCTGTCTCAACTAAGTTACAGTAAGATCGATAATAATTAACTGCATGGTGCTAATTTCTATTCTCAGAATAACTTAATTCGTAACGGTTCGCATAGACAGCCAAAACTAGTTAAAAATCCTAACACAACCTTAAGCCTTAACTAAACCTCAAAATTTCCAATAAAAATATCATAAATTCAATTATAGCTTAAAATAGTATATAAGACCAAAATAATACATATCTAAAATTTTGAATATTTTCTGATTAAAATAATTTCCTTAAATACTAAAAATAGCCCAAAAATTGCCATTAATATTTTAACGTCAAAATAAAATCTCATAATTTTCATTAAACCCTTAAAACATGAGAAAAATACAAAAAACTAAAATCAGATCAAAAGAATCATTAAAACTATTATCAAACAATTCATTTTGCCCAAACTAATGAGATATGAAAATCTTATCAAATCACCTTCAAAAATTGTGAAATTTGAACGGTAACCTCTTAGAATCATATAAACAATACACAAAAATGTTCAAAATTTCATAATCATTTTAAATAGTTCAAACAGATTTTAGAAGTTTCAAACTTGTGCAAAATATAAAAAGCAACCAATATCAAAAAATTATGAATTTTTTCAGAAATTCCAAAATAAAAGTATCATCACAATTATAAAAACTTTGGCCGAAAAAGTGGCCGGAGGCCACTCCACGTGCCACCCACGTGCCCTCACGCGCAACCCACGTGCCCTCACGCGCAGCACGTGGGTTACTCTTCATCGTCTTCTTGATTTGGGCAATACCCTAATTTCTGGGTTTTCTCCTATCTTGCTTCATTTTTTTCTCGTATTTCTTGCTCTAATTCCTTACTCTAACACTCTAATACATTTTATAACAATAATACATGATCCATAATCGAATTCACAGAGTTTATGTGAAGAAAAACGTGTATATATGTATATATACACGTGTGTGTATACCGAAATAAACGATTTTAGGGTGAAATACCCTATAAAATTCTCCTCTGAACAACGATTTTCAATCCCCCTACTCTTTCTTTGATCCAATGTCTCTCTTCTCTCCCAATCTTCCACTTTCTCTCTCTCTCTACACTCTTTCTTCTCTTTGTAACTGAAATGATGCAAGAGAGGAAGAGAAATTTGTGGGATTGGGGGGTTGCTGAATAAGTAATGGATGGGGGAAGTTCTGTCTAGATTCATTCAAGACTCAAAAATGGTATTTTACCTAAAACACCCCAAACTTTTGACAATTTGCAAATTTCACCCAAAATTTTTCAAATCTTTTGAAAAATGCCCAAACCTATTTACCATTATACTATGAGAATTTTAGCGAAATATTATAGTATATATATATATATATATATATATATATATATATATATATATATATATATATATATATATATATGGGAGCTGATCCATTGATAGCGCTAGCAAATGGAGTTAAGTTGCAAGCGCGATCTGACCGTCCATCCTGAAAGATGGACGGCCCAGATCGCGCCTTTTTTGAAAACTGTCAGTCGTTCGCGACATAGTGTCGCGGACGAACTTTTTTACCTTTTTGCCCCTCCACCTGTCCGCTACATAATGTAGCGGACGTTTTTTGACAAAAATACCCTCATGTTCCATCCGCTACATTATGTAGCAGACGAGTAGGCAGACACTATTTTTTTTTCTGTCATTTCTCTCATTAAAATTCTGACATGGTTCTCTCTCTCATTTCTCTCGTCAATTTCTGACACACTCTCTTTCCTCTCTCTCTCTCTATCTCTCATCAATTTATGACACTTTCTCTCTCCTTTCTCTCTCTTTTCTCTCACCATGATTTCTTTTATGGGTTCTGGATGTAGCACAAATTTTCATAGCATGGATCTTGTTCAGCCGCGAAGAAGAGACGTCGAAGAGCAGCGCCGGAGCATTCAGGCTAGAAGAAAAGGCATTCAAGTAACAGTGCTACTACCTCACGGCAGTGTCCCTTTGTTCATTTCTCCCTCACACACACACACATGCACTCTCACGCAAGGCAGCAACCTGATGCTACTCCCCTCTCCTTTTTTCACATACATGTGCACTAATCCCCTCGCCCTCACCTCCTCACGGCAGCCATGGTTGCTTACCCACGAACCCATCACTGTGTGTGTGTGTGTGAGGGAGAATTCACAAAGACAAAGCAGAACATGAGAGAAAAAATTGTGATTCCAATTCATTAGAGCCCGTTTAACCCTCTCTTTCTTACTTTGTTTCTGCAAACTTTTATCATTTAGGTAACCATACAAACAAAAAACATTATCTGAAGAAAAAATGTTTCCAAAAGGCCAAATTCACAAAGACAAAGCAGAACATGAGAGAAAGGACAGAACAAATGTTTCCCAGAACTTTTATCCCATCTGTGCACTACCGAGACAAAGCAGAGAAACGAGAGAGAGAGAGATGTCAGAAGGACAATGAGAGAAAGGACAGAGAAAGAAAAAAAAATAGTGTCTGTCAACTCGTCCGCTACATAATATAGCGGATGGAACATGAGGGTATTTTTGTCAAAAAAACGTCCGCTACATTATGTAGGGGACGAACTTAAAAAAACCGTAAAAAAAATATTTGGACCGTCTGCGATACAGTGTAGCGGACGGGTGGAGGGGCAAAAAGGTAAAAAAGTTCGTCCGCGAGACAGTATGGCGGACGGGGATCAGTTTTGGAAAAAGGCGCGATCTGGACCGTCCATCTTTCAGGATGGACGGTCAGATCGCGCTTGCAACTTAACTCCATTTGCTAGCGCTATCAATGGATCAGCTCCCTATATATATATATATATATATATATATATATATATATATATATATATATAGGGAGCTGATCCATTGATAGCGCTAGCAAATGGAGTTAAGTTGCTAGCGCGATCTGACCGTCCATCCTGAAAGATGGACGGTCCAGATCGCGCCTTTTTCGAAAACTGTCAGTCGTCCGCGACATAGTCTCGCGGACGGGAGTTTTACCTTTTTGCCCTCCTCCCATGTCCGCGAGACTGTCTCGCGGACGCCTTTCTGTTCCTGACATGTGTCAGGAAAAAGGCGTCCGCCATACTGTATGGCGGACGATCTCTAGGCTGACACATGTCAGGGCCTGTCCCCTCGGTCGCCTATAAAGTCTCGGGCGTGAGCCCCGAGAACTGTCCCCTGGTATCTGTATGGCGTCAACAGTGTCCCTTGGTATCTGTAGCGGACGGCGTCCCTTCGTCAACTCTCTCCTGCTATAAATATTTAATCAGATCGGGGTATATATATTATTGTAGCGGACGGCGTCCCCTCTCTCGAACATCTAACCTAAAGCCGCTACCCCATCTACGGCGACTCACATCTCCGGTCACCCACATCTCCCCGCCGACACCACCGTCCTCACCTCAACGACGATCTCGATGGCTTCTGGATCGGAGACCACCTACGCCTACGATTATATTGGCAACTTGCACCTGGTAGGCAAACACTTTTTCAAAGTCATGATGCCGGGATTTGAGCATGAACTTGTAGGCTATCCCTCTTTCTCTTTCTCTGTATTTTCGTGTGTTAAAAGTTTGATCTTTTGTTTTTCTTAACCAAAACTAACCTATTTTTTGTATTTTGTGTTTGGTAGGACATACCGGAAGCATTTACCAATCAATTTACAACAATTCATGATAGTGCAAGATTATATAGCCGCAAGGGGGCATGGCAGGTTGAAATCAAGCTGAAGCCCGGCCGATCCCAAAAAAAGGAATTCGCAGAGGGTTGGAACGTCTTCGTGCGCCAGCATGGCCTCGAACTCGGGGACTTTGTAGTGTTCGAACACCTTGGGTGGTGGGATTTTCAAGTTGTAATCTTTGAACGGAGCGCTTGTGAAAAGCTTTCGTACCCCATTTGTGAACCATAGTTTATTATAATAAAAATATTTATGTTCTTGTTTATTATGTTTTCAAATTTTTTCTTGGTTAATTGTGCCTTTTTTTGTTGCCTCGATATATTGATATATTGAGATCGTTGATTATGAATTGTACATTATTTTTTGGAAAAATTGAGATTGTTGATTCCGTCGCTAAAACAAGTCTTTGGGCGTCAGTTTATTAAAATAGCATTAACGTACTATGTCGCTAAAACAAGTCTTCGGGCCAATTTATTTCAATTTATTAAAACTGCATTACGGGCGCCAATTTATTCCAATTTATTACATTACGCCACATTGTATAGTTCTATATATATAGCGGATATAAGGGGCCCTCCGCTTAGGCCGGGTTCGGGAAGGTCGGGAACTAAGGCCCCGTTTGACAAAAAAATTTTCCCTCTTTTTTTTTCAGTTTTAAAAACTGAAAAAAAATGTCTGGTCCGTGCCAACCATTTTCTGCGGTAAGTATATCCGCGATACTATATAGCGGACAGTTTGGACTAAGTGTAGAAAAAACTAAGTGTTGGAGAGGTGGAAGTAAGTGTAGAAGAAAAAACTAAGTGTAGAAGAAAAAACTAAGTGTAGAAAAAACGAAGTTTTGGAGAGGTGGAACAAAGTGTAGAAGAAAAAACTAAGTAGTGGTATTCTGAGGGGCCGTCCGCTACATAGTATAGCGGACGTAGAGAACACAACCAAAAACATTCTGCGGGGCCGTCCGCTATACTATGTAGCGGACGTAGAGAAGATGTGTCGTCCGCTACATAGTATAGCGGACGTAGAGAAAACTACCAAAAGTCTAGCGTCCGCGATACTATATAGCGGACAAGGAACAGACCCGCGATACTATATAGCGGACGGCAAATATATATTGTCCAGCGGACAGCAAATATATATATTCAAACCCAAAAGAAAGTCCCCCTATAACTTCTACACTCTTCTTCTCCCCGTGTTCTTCCTACTCACAAATATTCCCAGCGGCGTTGGCAAGCAGATCTGCGCAATTTCTTCATAAGAGCAGCTTTAATCCCCCCCTAATAGATCACGTAAGTTCACAAAATCAATCCTTTACATGTTTCTAATCTATAGTTGTGATCAATATTGCGTTTTATGCGTGGTTTTGATTATGCATTGAGCATGTGCTAGCGGTGATGAGGATTTATATATGTATGTATTTGTTCATGTGCTAGCGTTTGTAAAATCCGATTCCATAGTTTCAGTTGCAAAAAATGGAATTTATCCCTGGACCAGAAGATCCATCCGTGTTATACGACCAAGCCAACCATATCAGTACGCTCATATGGGATGGTGGAGTAAGATACATTATTTATCAACTTTCTTATTATTACGAACGTTGTTTTACCGTTCATTTTGCTCAAATTGTATTTATTAATAATTCGTAGGAAAGAGAACTTCTCACCACCGTAGAAGTATCTCGCGAGTTCACGAGATGGACCTTGAACAATTCCCAGAAAAGCATACTGCGTGGAATTGGGTTTGGGATTTTCACGCATGGGCAGATCTTTCAACAGCTTGACCGGGCCTTGATAGGTGCCCTTGTTGAGAGGTGGAGAAGTGAAACGAATACGTTTCACTTCCCGATCGGAGAGATGACGATTACCCTAGAAGATGTAGGGTTCATCTTGGGGTTGCCGGTGACGGGGCGGCCGGTAATTGCTCCTCCGTCAGACGCAACGAATAAGAGAACAGCGCGAGACTTCTTCACTTCGATACCCCAGGATCAATTTAGCACTGGTGGTATAAAGTTGAAGTGGTTGGTAGATACCTACGGGGTTTTGCCGGAAAACTATACGGGCCGTGAGCTTGTGGTGTACACAAAGGCCTTCCTCTTGTGGGTGATGGGAGCAATTTTATTCCCAACGACGTCGAAGAACACGGTCAGCGTGAAATATTTACCGTTGTTGGGTAACCTGTCGGAGGTTGGGGATTATGCCTGGGGTGCAGCGGTTCTTTCGTATCTGTACCGAGCATTGCACAAGGCAACGAGGCCCAACTCCAAAGCCATATGTGCATGTCTCTCGCTATTGCAGGTATATCATATAAATCATGTCTTCGTTATTGTGTTTTATTTTTGTTGAATCGACGATATAAATATAATTTTTTGATGTTCTCAGGTGTGGTCTTACGAACACCTTGCTCCCGGTGCACCAACGCGTAGGGATGGAACCGACAAAGTCTGGCCTCGGTTGTGTGCTTGGGAGTACAGCCGGAGGGCTAGCCACTACAAGAGGAGAGTCGATCCCCATCACAACATTACGTACTATCGAGGGGAGTTCGACCGTCTATCTCCGGGCCAAATGCGTTGGGCACCGTACATACGTTTGGCGCGACGGGTGGGAGAGTCGTTCGTCTTCACGCTCTCCGGGTTGCAGCGCACACCCCTGATCCATTTCGAGCTCGCAGAGTGGCAGCTGCCCGACCGAGCAATGCGCCATTTTGAGTTGGAGCAGGGTTTGCCAGTCGATGCCCCGGATATGAGGGTTAACAGGAACCCACCGGATGTCGGAGTGTTTGGCACCGCCAATGCGTACGAATTGTGCGCGGCCGAAATAGAGCTTTGGACTTCTTGGCAGGACACACTGGCGGCCATCGTCTCGGAGCCAGACCCCGTTATCAGCATCGATCAGTACGATGAGTGGTACTACCGCATCACGCGGAGGAGAGTAGCCCCTGTAAACTTTGAACGTGGGGAGAGGTATGCGCCTAGGGGTCAGATCGATGAGCGTATGGCATACAATCTCGTAAGTTGCCCAACAAGTCTGACTTGAACCAAATTAGTTGAATATAAATGTCTGATTGAAGTTACTTAATTTTTTATCTCTTTGGATGTAGGTTAATGCCTCGCTTGCATTCTTCCAGAAGTTGAGTGAGCGGAGGGATCTGGTGAGCGCAATGGGCGAGGATCTTTGCCAACAGGCTGCGACATTGGCTTTAGGCTGCGGGAATTTTTTGCGCCAAGCATCGGGCCAGTCTTCGGGAGTAAGCCCGGGAATGGGTTATACGGGCGTCAGCCAGGGATACGGTGATCCCTCTGGACAGGCTTCAGGGGTGAGTCAGGGAGTTGTTGGTACCTCTGAAGCGGGGATGGGACAGGCTCAAGCGTCGTGGGGCGATTACAGCGGCCCCTCCTTCAATTTGTTCCCGGAACCCCTCTCTCAAGTCACGCAAGACTTTCCTTTCGGAAACTACGGTTTCTCCGAGGCACTGCCCATTGTCCCGTGGGCGGGACCAGTTGGCGGCCCCGAAGGGGAATATCAGCCGGCCGAAGAAGGAATTGGAGGCCAATATCCCCCGATCGACCCCCGAGGGCAATATCCGAAAGGGCATCCAGCCAGGCCCCTAAAGCCGCATAAATGCGATATAATCCGAGCCCGTTATTTTAGCGGGGCCCCCCAAGACGGAGCGTCGTATGACGTGGATCACCCCGAGGGCTTGGATTACAATGCCTCTTGGACAGAGATCGCCTCGCTGGCGCCGGGATCTTGGTTAGACAGCGGTGTCATCTCGCACTACGTGCAAATTCTGAGGCGAAGGTGTCGGGAGCATCCAGACATCGGTCTGCGCGTGTTTATCTTGGATGCTTTTTTCCATCAGCTCCTAGTACAAGAGTGGCACGACTGGGGCAATGCAAGGAAGGGGAGAGGCATGGCCCAGTGGAAACCGTCCCCTAACCTACAAGCATATCTTGCTAGGGATAGTCCAGTGAGCGCAAGTGTTGCCGACGTGTTTCTAATCCCCTTTTTAGGGAATGCGCACTGGTACTTGGTTTGCTACGAACCATTACAGAGCACGGTTTCAGTCGTCGACAGTCTCTACGACGATACCGACGTGATGCCTGTGATTGATATGTACCGAGGCATAGGCCAGTTGGATGCCATGGTAAGATCCTGTTTCCTTCTTGTTGTAACTTGCATATTATAAAACTGATTAATCTTATTTTGCTAGCTATGTTTAATGCTTATTATGGTTCTCGCAGAATCTTTTTGCTGCCCTGGTCAATGGTAGGCGTCGGGAGAAGGTATCGCGCAGGCCGGTCCTCATTTTCCGATTAAAGAGGAGTAGGCCCAAGCAACATAATTCCTCGGACTGCGGCGTCTTCCTCTGCATGTACATGGATTACATTTGCCGGTCTGAGAGCCTCAAGAAGACTGTCTGGAGCGAAGAATGCATACAAGACTTTAGGTATAGGATTGCTTGGCAAATTATAAATGGCCGGCCTAGAGCTATTAGGTTTATTGTAAATCCGTGTAAGGAACATAATTCCTGCGAGAGATGATGTTCCCCAATTCACATTGTAACGTTACAACACTTTTTTAACCCAAAAAATTTATTGAATGCGATTGATTTTATTGACCAATGTGATTTAACGGTGGGAAACCAAGTGTTGGATATCTGTCTATCTGCAGGGCAAGTGTTCAAAAAATAACAAAGTGATCGATAATATGTGTATCTGCGGGGCCGTCCGCTACATAGTATAGCGGACGCAGAAAAGTGAACCACAACCAAAAAAAAACTAAGTGTTGTAGGGGGGGTATTCTGCGGGGCCGTCCGCTACATAGTATAGCGGACGCAGAGAAGTGAACCAAAACCAAAAAACTAAGTGGGTATTCTGCGGGGCCGTCCGCTACATAGTATAGCGGACGCAGAGAAGTGAACCAAAACCAAAAAAAAACTAAGTGTTGTAGGGGGGTATTCTGCGGGGCCGTCCGCTACATAGTATAGCGGACGCAGAGAAGTGAACCAAAACCAAAAAAAAACTAAGTGTTGTAGGGGGTATTCTGCGGGGCCGTCCGCTACATAGTATAGCGGACGCAGAGAAGTGAACCAAAACCAAAAAAAAAAAACTAAGTGTTGGGGTCTGCGGGGCCGTCCGCTACATAGTATAGCGGACGCAGAGAAGCGATCCAAAACCAAAAAAAAAACTAAGTGTTGTAGGGGGGGTATTCTGCGGGGCTGTCCGCTACATAGTATAGCGGACGCAGAGAAGTGAACCAAAACCAAAAAAAAACTAAGTGTTGTAGGGGGGGTATTCTGCGGGGCCGTCCGCTACATAGTATAGCGGACGCAGAGAAGTGAACAAAAACAAAAAAAAACTAAGTGTTGTAGGGGGGTATTCTTTAATACCTTAGGTTTCTAATGTTGTGCTGCGCAGTGTAGCGGACAGTGTAAGAAATCACGTATAAAAAAATGATTGTAAAGGTTATTACAAACGAGTCATTACTAAAATATTATTACAAAATGTCCGACACTTTTGATGGCTCATAAAAGATTATTACAAAATATTCAGTACACTAAAGTTCCACTGCAGCTTGTTCGTCCTCATCCTCGGCATCATCTTCTTCCCCGTCTTGCAAAGGCACTGGACTTATCCCCAGTGCCTTGTAATGGTTCCGCTTGTCGTGGTCTGTCATTTTGTTGCACAATGCACACCTTCTTAGCTTTTTTGGTTGACTTGCCGTCTCAATAGAGCTTTTCATCCGCGTAGATCTCTTGCGGCCTTTCGTTTGCGATATAATTGGATCCGAAGGCCGGATATCATTGTCGGCTCCCTCCCCCGGCTCGTCATCTTCTGATCCCGTCGTAGGCTCGGTGTCAACCGCATTGCTGACTGAAGCTGCTTCCAATTGGTCGACGATGGGCTCTTGCTGCTGAGCTACCTCGAGGAGATGTTTATATCCGACCATTGTAGCAGCACCCTTTACGGACAAACGGGTGAACATCGTCACCAGATGATTATACCGCAACGTCTCTGATTCTTCAAAGTCAGTATACGGGTGCTCCGGAAAGGAAATGGTACCGTGCAACCTGTTTGCACCTTTCGTCCAACGTGGCAGGACGTATTTATCGGGGATTGTCCTGATATTCTTCTGTGTGAAAAACCGCAGAATGTGTCTACACAGGATGCCATGGAACTCAAACTTCTTACAAACACATGTCACCGAGTCCGTCAATGTGTCGTGGGTCACCGTATAAATTCTGCGCAGCTTCTCAGGGACGAGGTCATTCACGAGCGAATAAACCTTGTACTCACGCGACGACTTTTCTGCCACCTTATATATACTGTATCGGCCCGATTTTTGCAGCTCTACTTGGTATAGCAGGAAGATCTCCTTCGTATAGACTTTGGCACCGTTCAGCTCCAGCGGGGTCTCAAGCAACCTTCTCCTTTGCTTGTACGTGGTTGCAAAGTCTGCAGCCCTTTCTTTCACGAACAACGACGCAACCGCTTTTTGTGCTGATGTGACGAAACTCTTCAAATTGGTAGCTGTACCCACATAATTATCGAACGTGGCATTCATAGATTCACTCCTGCCCGTCGTTTTCATGCCCGCAGAAAAATGACTTCTCGTGTAAACACCAATCCATTGCTCTTTGAGCCCGTACAAGTGCTGGAGCCACTCGTTGTCTTGCAATGAGTAATCCCGAACAAGCTTTTCCCACCTCTCCTCGAATTCCTCAATCGTTAATGACTTGAGGACGCATTTGTCAAAATCCTGTTTAAAGTCTGGATACCTTGCGTACATGTGATGCAGACGTTCAGGGTATTTGTTGCTTATGTGCCAAGTGCACAAGTTGTGTCGAGTATCTGGGAAGACGGTAGCAATAGCCTTCTTCATTGCCAAATCTTGATCGGTGATGATAACAGTCGGTGCTTTGAAGTTCATTGCTTCCAGCCACACCCTAAACAACCATTCAAAAGAACTCTCGCTCTCGTCCCTTAACAAGGCGAACCCGAACAGGATGGAGTGATAATGATGATTGACGCCCGTGAAAGGAGCGAACGGCATCGAGTACTTGTTGGTACGGTATGTGGTGTCGAAAGTCACGACATCCCCAAAATGCTTATAAGCTAGCCTCGAACGACCGTCGACCCAAAAAATTGTGCTAACTCGATGCTCGTCGTCAAGTTTATAGTCGAAGGTAAACTGCGGGTCCTCCATCTGCATCCGTTTCAATAGGCTCATTGTCGCTTGCGCATCATTGAGGTCATACGCGGCTCGTCTATGGGTTCGGACCGCGTTCCGAACGTCTGTCGTGTTAAAGTTTAAATTTTGAATTCCCCCAGCCTGTTCAGCAAGAACATTAATCATGTCGGTAGGTCCTAGCCGCGCATCGCTCATTGTGTGAATTAGGCTCCTCGCGACCTTACCCACCTTCTTGTGTTGATGCATCTGACTCACCTTAGAAGGGGTTACTAACGGGTGATTGTGTGCCAGTTCCAGGCTGGTAATAAGCCAATGATCTTGTTTGGCTTTATAGCTTACGAACATCTTGACCTGGCAATTCGTGCGCGCAAAGCAATCCCGTCTTCTCCGCGCATACCCTATTTCGTCATCATCACTGTCATCGTTGCCTACGCGTGTCTCATTTTGCACTGGGTTTCTGCCCCTATGACACTCGTATAAGCGAGAGCATATCCTTTTCGATACGCTGCTTGTTCTTGTAGTTTTTATTCTAATGCCAAAACCAACCCTCAATGAATAAGCTCGAAAACATTCTCCAGCTTCTTCCAACGTTTGAAAGGTTCGTCCTAGATACGGATCACTAGCATCTACGGGGGTGCTGGAGCTCGATACGAAATCAGACATTGTGAAAAAGACCTATGTAGAAATAGAATACGCTTATTATCTCAAAATTATCTTGACGATTAGACCGATTTAGGATACCATATACATAATCTCAAAAGTGTCTCCTATTTTGCTAATTATATATTTACTGAACATAACAAATTAAAATTACTAAGATAAACGGTAGCAAGATCACAAACTTTACCTTGCTTGAGTGATGCTTGAACCAAAAGTGTGTTACTCCAAGAAAAGCTTGAAGGGTGCTGAAAATGGAAGCAAGTGAATCTGAAAGCCCCGCATAAATTTTGCTGAAAGAGCCGAGTAGGGATAGATTCTAGGATACCAGGGGACAGTTCTCGGGGCTCACGCCCGAGACTTTATAGGCGACCGAGGGGACAGGCCCTGACATGTGTCAGCCTAGAGATCGTCCGCCATACAGTATGGCGGACGCCTTTTTCCTGACACATGTCAGGAACAGAAAGGCGTCCGCGAGACAGTCTCGCGGACATGGGAGGAGGGCAAAAAGGTAAAACTCCCGTCCGCGAGACAGTATGGCGGACGGGGATCAGTTTTGGAAAAAGGCGCGATCTGGACCGTCCATCTTTCAGGATGGACGGTCAGATCGCGCTAGCAACTTAACTCCATTTGCTAGCGCTATCAATGGATCAGTATATATATATATATATATATATATATATATATATATATATATATATATATATATATATATATATATAGGAGCTGATCAGTTGAGAGTGCTAGCAAAATAGGATAAGTTGCTAGCACGATCTGGCCGTCCACGCGCGATCGGTGGACGGTCCAGATCTTTTTTTTGCACTTTTTTTAAGTCCGTCCGCCACATAATGTGGCGGATAATTTTTTGACAAAAATACCCTCCAGCTCCATCTGCTACATTATATAGCGGAGGAGTAGGCAGCCACTATTTTTTTCTGTCCTTTCTCTCGTTAAAATTCTGACATGTTTCTCTCTCTCTCTCTCTCCCTCATCAATTTCTGACACACTCTCTTCTCTCTCTCTCTCTCTCTCTCTCTCTCTCTTTCTCTCATCATCATCATCAATTTATCACACTTTCTCTTTCTTTCTCTCTCTTTTCTCTCACCATGATTTCTTTTATGGGTTCTGGATGTAACCAAAATGAAATTCATAGCATGGATCTTGTTCAGCCGTGAAGAAGAGACGTCGAAGAGCGGCACTGGAGCAGTCAAATCTTCGTCTTCTCTGACGAGATAGCCGACAGAACTGGTATATGGATTAGATCCAGAGACTTCTAGATCATCTCCGTTCAGGCTAGAAGATCTGGTCAACGTTCTCCCGGTTGACGAGCTCTTCTCTTACGGGAAGCTCATGTCGATGTTCCTCTCCATGATCCAGCCAGTGGAGAAGACGTCGGCCTCATCTCAGATCAGCTCGCCGGACACGCCAAAGTCTCACCGGAGAACGATAATCTCCGGTTTAGATCCTTACTTATTTTAGCCCAAAGCACCACGGTGTTCTAGCAGGTGGAAGGAGGCGAGAGTAGTTTCCATGGACAATGCAGCGGTGGCCAGACTCAGCCAAAGTCCGCTGCACCGGCAACCGAAAATTGCAAACGCCACCAGCCGTGGGGTCTCCATCGATAGTCCATGTATGAACTTCGAACACCTACAGGGGCAGGAAAAATTTAACAACAAATATTGTGGAACTTCAGCTTCAAAATAACTAACAGCAAAAATCTCCAAAAGTAACAACCCAAAGCCATATATTTTGGTATATTCAACGAATGATGGAGGTGATTAGACTTTATGATGCATGTATTAAATATGGTCAGAGAAAGAGAGAGAAGTATGACCAATTTGCTACCTTATTCTGTCCGCTGCATAATGTAGTGGACACATTAATGAGAAAGAGCATTAATGAGGGAAAGGAGAGCGAAAGAGAAAAAGGCCGAAAAAGTTTGTCCGCTACATAATGTTGCGGATGAGCTCTTTTTAAAGCTTGAGGGTATTTTTGTCAAAAAACATCCGCTACATTATGTAGCGAACGAACTTTAAAAAATGCAAAAAAAAATAAAAATCTGGACCGACCACAGATCGCGCGTGGATGACCGGATCGCGCTAGCAACTTATCCTATTTTGCTAGTGCTCTCAACGGATCAGCTCCCATATATATATATATATATAGACACACACACACACACACACACACACCTATTTTTATGCTTATTTTGGATGCCTAATATATTTAGTTAACCATAAGTTTTGGTAATTTTCATGGTTGGGCAATTATACGCGCTAGTCATATTTTTACGACTGATTGTTATGTGAAATTAACGTAGCAAATTTAAGCTATTTTTGTAACATTCTAAAGGCTCTATAATAGCTTTGATTTGTAAATGTTTGGCAAAATTGAGCTTATAATTGTTTAAGTTGGTTGTGTCAAGAAGTGAACATTTGCAACTTTGGACTAAAATTTATTAACTTAGAATTACTGTTCACGACTGTTCATCTTTTCTAACCATTACTGTTCACATTAATGTACTGTTCATATCTTAAGATTACTGTGCTTATACCGTTTATACTGTTCACGTTATTGTTCGTTGCTGTTCACAATTTAGTCACTTTTATCCCCTCCTTTTACTACTTATATTTTAGTCAATTATTTAGATAATGTATTGAGACTTAGCCTTATTGTTCTCACAGTTAGTTTTCTTTACCTTAGATCCTATGGCATCTTATGATGAAACCATCGCCTTAAACCTGAAAAATTCAATGGTCAAAATTTTAAAAGATAGCAAAGACAAATGAAATATTGGCTTACCATTTTATGCTTCATCTCGGCAATAGAATAAAATAATAGTCAACCTCGGGAATCGAGTTATTGGTATACTCTCGAACAAATTTAGCTTCATTACTATAATAAAATCCTAAGTGCCCTCTCTGATCGTTTTTATGATATCTATCATGCTATAAAAAGTGCTAAGGAACTTTGGAATCTCTGAATATGGCATTGATGATGCCGATATTGAACGTTTCAATGCGTCTATGTTTAACAAGTTTGTTATGGTCGAGGGAAAAGCAATTAGTGATCAAATTCATGAGTTTCAAGACTATTTAAGGGTTGTTGGGAAGAATGACTCTAAGTTTAGCGAGGATTATAAAGGTCTAGTTGCTCCTGGTGCTACCCTTTAATTGCCTTATAGACAAACTTTCTTCCTCTTGGTTCAACTTTGCTAAAGGTTTTAGACATAAGGAGGGAACCTTGACTTTGATCCAAGCCTTCAATTCCCTAAGGATAGAAGAAAAAGCATAGAGAAAGTATCAAACATAAGGAAGTAACGTCGAACCAAGCTCATTTGGTGAAAAATAACAAAACTCCAAACACACCACCCTACTTTAGGCCTAGGGGGAATAACTTTAAAAACAATAATAGGCAGAATACCCAAGACAACAATAATAATTTATATCGAAGAAACTCTCACCACAACTTCTTAGCAAATCACTTTCCTCAAAACAACAATAACCAACCCACGAACCTTCTAAATCACAAGAATGCAATGGATGCCAAGGACAAAGGAAAGAAGAGACCATGTTACGTGTGTGGAAGGACCAATCATATAGCTCGAGATTTTTGGCGCAATCACCTTCTCCAGCGTGTGTTCCGTCCAAGAACTCCTCTAATGGATCTGTGCCTTCCTCGTCAGATTTGTTTTTCTCCTTGCATGAAGGATCTGCTGAGCAATTCGTGGCGTCACCGGAAATTGAATCGTCGCCGGTGCGCTTGGGCGATGTTCCTGAGAATTTTCCGGCATTGACTTTGGCTCCTTAATTCAACCGGTTGCCACTCAGCTCATCCTTTACTGTCGGCGTGGCATGAATTTGGTGACATGGCTTCTCGGGTTAAGGGTCCGTTTTCCTTGGACCGAAGTGAGGGTTTGGATAGTGACCGTATTGTGGGCTGAATTTATTTTTGGACCCCAAGCTAATTTGATGGGCCTCTGTTCATCAGGGCCCTTTCCAGATGCGGACCCTTTTGTTCATAAAGCAAGGCTTCGGCCCAACTGGTTTTTCCTGTTTCTTCAGGTCAGCCTGCTGGGTCCTCTGATTGGACTCATGTCTCTGACTCTGAGCCTGTCTCAGTTCCCACTACTACCACCCCTGTCTCGCTCATGGATCGGTAGGGGTCCAACTTCTCATAGATTAATTCTGATCTGCTACTCCTTTTCATTTCAAGAATGTTCATGCTGGGCCTGGGACCAACCAGACTCCTGCTCCACAATTTTCTACGGTTGTCGCGACACATCTTGAGCCTAATTTAAGCCTTAGCTTTCAGATGGTGGTTTCTTCTGATTTTGAAACTTCGGACATGGAGTTGGTGCAAGACTCGAAGTTTTTTAGAGGTTGGTGCTTGCATGTTTGCCTCATCAGTTACTGGTCCTTAATCCGTGGTGCTACAAAAGTTTTAATCGTCATGACTTTGTAAATAAGGCTGAGGATATGGTGCTGGTATGCAAGGCAGCTCCTTTGGCTGATTCCCACGATGGTGGCAGTTCCTCTTCTTCCACTGATTCCTGCAAACGCACGTGTGCCTCGCTATTTCCTCCTGTCACTAACAATGGGGTTTCTAAAAGATCCAAAGCCAATGTCTCTTTGGCAGCTTCACGCATTTCAGTTGATGAGGATAGTACTGTGCCGATGGAGGTTGACGCCACGGTTATGCCAGTCGCCTCCCTTGTACCTTGTACAGAATGCTCATCCCCTTCATCTTCTTCAAGTTCTAGTCTGCGCTAATTCATTAGAGTTGCTTTTCCTTCGGATTTGGTGCAGACTTGGAGGCTAAGAAAACTCGCATTATGGAGGTCAGTCCCCCAGATCAACCTCTAGGTATGCCTTCATTTCAATGTAACCTGATTCTGTATAACTTATTAGATCTGGCTTCTCTGCTTGTTCTATCCCATTTGAGGTATTGTCGAGTTATAAAGTTTTGGGTAGACTTTTCAGTTGTAGCTCAGAGTTATCAGATTTCAGGGCTTTTAGGCTTAAACCCTTTCTTCTGTCCTTGGTTTAAGCAGAGGCTGGATAATTATTCAAGGTGGGCATAAGAGAAAAATTATCACAAATTTTTTTTTTTTGGTCAAAGGTCCTTTGTATTCATTTATGCTCAAACAATCTTATACAAACGAAATTCTATATGTACAATTTATCATATCTATCCAACTATATACATCAATATTATAGCAATAGTTTGATTATGCTCAAAAATTCTGGTATTCCTTTTCATCCATATTCCATAAATGGTGACTGAAATCACCAGCTTGCACAATCTAGCTGCAAAACCCCTTCCTTTGTAATGTATTTCAGCTTCCTGCAAAAACTGATGCCATGTGCTAAGGGGTATGTTTACATGTAATTTGGTGAAAACTTCTCTCCACACTCATTGTGCTAATGCACATTGTACAAAGAGGTGGTCCTCAAATTGATTGTGGCATAGGACACATGTATCATCCTGAGTAACATTCCAATTTTTGAGTTTAGCCTTGGTTCTTAACCCCTTCTCGGAAAGCAGCCACAATATCATTGCACATTTAGGTATGTGCCCTTTAAACCAAACCAACTTCCACTAGATATTCTTTGGAGCTCTGGTTCTAATCCCTTCCCATGTTGTTTTGATGCTGAATTTCCCATTCGAGCTTAAACTCCAGATTAGTTGATCTGGCTGATTAATGTTTGGTACTGTCTTGCTAGCTAACATGTTGTTAATTGTCCTTAGGTCCTCTGATCTGTTCATGAGGAGTTTCCATGCACCTGCCTGAACTGTATTACTCACTTTAGCATTGATAGGCAGCCCAGAGTCATAGGCATTTCTCTGCCCATAGACTTCAATAATGGGGGCTTCACAAAAATTAATTGTACATTAAACTTGAACCATAAATTTCTACAATTGACCACGACGGGGTCGCATCTTCTGAAAGCGATTAATGATTACATCATTTTGAATACCATCAAACAATTTTTTTTTGACATAAGTAATCATACATTCATTCATAAACTCATCTCCGATTGAATTGGGCAACCGGGTCTTCACAATACTCATAGCGGAAAATGCCCTTTCCACAGTTGCGGTAGCGACAGGCAAAATTAAGGCCAAAGTTTTAAGCTTGTAAACTAATGGATATAAAATATTTTTCTTCTTTTTAACTATTTTCTCCGCAAGACCCGTGATACCTTTCGTACTTGAGAACTCGTTGTTAGCATGTACATCCACGAGTAAGTATCAAGTTCATAGCCAAATGTTAAGAGTTCCGATGCCACAAGGGTACTTGTCTCTGACTAGGCAGCTGTTAGGTCCTGTATCTCCTCTTACTTTTAGAACCTACTTGCACCACCGACTTCGATTACCTTATAGGACTCAGGTTACTTCCTTTCTCAATTCATTAAACTCATTAAACCTTCGCTCCCTCTCATCTGATCATCTTTTGCACATTCAGGAACCTTTCATGTCGAATAAAATTAAATATATATGCAGTTTTTCAGTTAGGGGATTTAAAGGCTCTGGGTCTTGATGGTTTTCCTGCCATTTTTTTAAAACACTATTGGGGTTTATGGGACCGTTGGTGCCTGCAGATGTCCTTTCCTTTTTCAATTCTGGTCAGTTACTTCGGGAGGTTAATCGTACTTTCTACTTTAGTTCCAAAGGTTCAGTATCTTGAGACAGCTGCTGATTTTTGCCCTATTAGCCCGGGTAATATTTTTTTTTTAATTCATCGCAAAGGTATTGGTGAACAGATTGAAACCAGACGTGTGAATTAGTCTTCCCGTTCCAAAATGCTTTTGTTTTGAGGTGCAATCTCTCTAATGATGTTTTGATGGCGCAAGAACTTACAAAATTGTGTTTGACGGAGAGCTAAGAGGGGTGTAGTTTTCTTTGCACTCAAATTAGATATGAGCAAGGCTTTTGATATGGTTAATTGGATATTCCTTCATAAAGTGTTGCTTCGACTATGTTTTCCTACCTCATGGGTTTTGCAGGTGATTTAGTGTGTCTTGACAGTTTTTATTCTATTTTGGTCAATGGGTTCCATCTCCCTTTTTCCATCCTACTTGTGGAATTTGTCAAGGTCATCCCCTGTCACCTTTTCTTTTTCTACTTAGCGCTGAAGTCCTTTCGGCTAGTTTATCCCAGGATGAGACTGAAGGAAAATTTACAGGCATCAATGCAAGGAAATTTTCCCCGTCGATTCTTATCTCATGTATGCCGATGATCTTTATTTATTTCTTAGTCCGGGAAAAAATGTTCTTGAGGATATTGAGGCAGTTAAAAAGGTCACGAGTGAGTATTGCCTTTTATCTGGTGGATGAAATCAAGCTTAATGATTAGTCTTAATGCTTCGGTTGAGCTCTGTCATTTGATTGAGCAAACTTTGGACTTTTCTGCTTCTCCGGAATTAGGAAAATATTTGGGATGGACGTGGCTTTAAATAATAAAGGAGATTTTCAGAATGCTTGTTCAGAAACGATATGCACATTGGTTAGGGCTGCTGTTACACAAAACTGGTCGCGCTATCCTGATTCAATCCATGCTTTCTTTCAGTTGATTCATTATTTGTCTGTCTTTAAATTTCCTGTGTGTCAGTTTGTAAGAAGTAAGATCAAGTCTTAGTTGCTTTTGGTGGTCGGGGGATGCATCTCTAAAATCAATTTATTCGATTGGGTGGCCTACTATTCGACTTCCTAAAAAGTTAGGGGGACTCGGGTTTCGAGACATTTAACTTTCCAGTCAATCCTTACTTACCAAACAAGCCTGGAAAATTTGTCCTCAAAGTCTTGATGCACTTGTACTTAAAGGCCGATATTTTTCGAGACACCATTTTTTTCAACATACTCAAGCTCGACAATATTCATGGATTTGGCGCAGTATTTTGGTTGGTCAGTGTATTCTTAAATATAGCGTCCAATGGCATATAGGTGATGGGAGGTCCATTTCAGTTTGGATGTATCGGTTGCTACCTTCTGTGCCTCCTTTGGTTTTACAAAGTTTTCGTACTCTTGCTTGAAAAACTTAGGTTTGGGGGTAATTACACGCGAGGACACAAAGTTTCAAAATGTAACATTCCGTGACCAAAAGTGTTTCAAATGTATCACCCGTGTCCATCTGTCAGGTTTCTGTCCAAAAAGTGTACTTTTTTAATGATGTCAGCAATACGTATTTTTAAAATGTCAAAACTACCCTTGTATGTATATACTGAGTAATTTTTAAAAATTTTAAATTAATACTACAAACCCTAATTTTCATTGTCTTCCCCCCCCCCCAACTCGCCGGTAGCCCCACTATCTGCAGCACCAGCGGTCGCCGGCGACTAACTCCGGTCCCCGCTGCAAGCATCGCGCCGCTGCCACCACCTGTCGACGGCCAACAAATTCGGTCAGTTGCCTCATCACCGGCCTCACAAGCGGTCGCCGGTGACTAACTTCGGTCTCCGCTACAAGCATCGCGATCAACTCCGGCGCTTCTTCACCGAGCGCCATCACCAACGCCTCCGCAACCATCGCGCCGCTGCCACCACTGCCCGGGATTTATCACCGGTGCCATCTCGAGGTCAACCACCCGTCTTTTCCCGATCGACCAGTAAAGGCGACGCCGGTGACGGGGAAGGGAAAGGGGAGGGTGGGAGCGACAGGGAAGGGGAAGGGGTAGGGTGGGGGTGACGGGGAAAGGGAAGGGGGAGGGTGGGGGCGACGGGGCAGGGGAAGGGGGAGGGGGAGGCACAGTCGATGGGGTGTTGTGGGAATGGGGTTGGGGGGTGGGGGTGGGAAGGGGGAGGGGGTTGGTGGGTGGTCCCAGGGGCAAATCAGGATTTCAACTTTTATTTAGGGGCAATTTGATCTTTTTGTCAAAACCGTTAAGTATTTTTATATTCCGTTTGTCAACGGACATAAGTGTTACATTTTGAAACTTTGTATCCTCACGTGTAATTACCCCCAAACCTCAGGGACATAGGTGTAATTAGCCCAAAAACTTAAAATCTTTTTGCAGTTTCTTTGCCATCGGTTACCTCTTGCCCTCGAACTCCTTAAACGCTATTGTCCTGTTAGTGAATCATGTCCTCTTTGTGTGTATGAACATATGTAATTTTTATTTTGAATGCCCTTTTGTGTCTTCAATTTAGACTTCCTACTTTGATACCATCCAAATGCCGAGTTTACCAAACCTTTTCAACTTGAACTGGTTCCGAAATTGGTTAGCCAAGCCACTTGACCAGTCTAGTAGAACTTTAATTCAGATGGTGAGTATCTTTGTTATCCTTTGGTCGATCTGACTACGTCGAAATGCTGTGGTTTTTAAGCAGAGTAAATTTTATCAGCAATTGATCATCTCTCATACTCATGTTTTTTTGGGTTGTATTAAGCGCACCAGTCACTTTCAATGATGCCAAGTAAAGTACAACAAAAGGAATGGGTTCCTTTGGAGGTCAAATCTGATTGTTACATTCACTTTTATCCTCCGCTCTGTCCCATTTTCGTTGTTGATCATTGTGACTATGCTTTGCCTTCATCTCATGTTTCTGCTCTCTTTCGATAGTCAGTGCTTCGCTTGACGGGAAATTTGGTCTTGGATTGGTATTTTTCAATCCAGCTTGTGTTTCGATTGGGGAGTTTAATGATGTGTTATTGATGCTACAAGTGCTCGCCAATTACCTTTGTATATTGGCATTAAATGGGCTCTTAAGTTACATTACTTCCACGTCATTCTGCTTCTTTCTAACAGTAATTTCATGTTGCAGATGATGGTCACTTCACTTGAAGTAGGTTCATCCAATACAGCCTTTTGTGTACATTAACTTCTAACTGCAGGGGATTACTCTGTGCATGGTCCTCTATCCCTTTCATCTGCATTAGCAGCTTTTGTCATCCGATTGGGTAAAGATGTCCAGCAGGAATTGTTTGATGACGAACAGCCTATGTGACGTCTTCCAAGTATTGGCATGCCGCTTTGCTGACTTTCTTTAGGTGTTTTGGCTCCTTGTAGCTAGTTCTTTTCTGTATTTTCACTTGGATGGGGATGTCATACAAGATATATGTTTGCATGGTTATAATTGTTCCTACACCCTATATATTCAATCTAATTCGGAAAGTTGGTATATATTTTTTACTTCTTCTCAAAAAAAAAAAAAAAAGAAGCTAGTTTTGAGTTACGTGATTGTTGTATCGCATTGGATTTCAGACTAGTATTATATATTACTCCCTCCGTCCCTTAATATTCGATCACTTTGACTTTACACGCATATTAATGATTTATGTTATATATTGTGTATTTTTTTTTATTTTACCCTTTAAAAGATAGGGGGGAAGAAGAGAGAAAATCGGTTGGTAGAGTGTTAAATGTGAAGAGAGAAATAGAATAAAAAAGTGTAAAGTAATGAGTCAGGAAAGAGAAAATGAGTTGGTAGAGAGTTAAATGAAGAAAAATAAATAGAATAAAAAAAAAGTTTAAAAATGATAAATATGTAAAAATACTTACAGAATCTTTCTTAATATGAAAGTGATCAATTTTTGTGAGACGGTTTAAAAGAAAATATGATCAAATTTTCAGGGACGGAGGGAGTATATTATAAAATCGGAGCTGAGAAAATATTGCTAAATCATCGCCAATTCGATGGTCTCTCCTCTACCCATATCTATTTGTTATCAACCAAATGGGCCCTAAGGCCTAAGAATAAGACATTTTTCTTATATTACACGAGTTAGAATGAGACTGCGCCCAATTTGCCGGTGTTCATTAATAGGAAGAAGAGCCTCATTTAAATAGTAATGGTGAAGAGGGGAAGCTTCTTAGGCCGAATACTATTTTGGTTACGGTGTGTGTGGTTGGGTTAGATTGCTCACTGATACTTCCTTTTGTTTTGTTGGGCTGTTCAATGGCCTGACCCAAGCACATGAAGTCCCCAATAAAAACTGTAGCTTGAGCAAATGCTTTAAAGAAAGTTCTTACATGAAAATTCAATTCTATCTGATTAAAGAAGAGAGTCCACATGCAAATGAGCAAATGCTCTTCAATGGCAGTGGCCTCGGGACCGCCCAGGAGTGATGTGATAATCACGTGAAGATATGGTCAGTCTGCTAGCACAGGCCACCCCAGTCATTGAATGACACTTTTCCTGTAACTTCAGCCGTTAAAATGAACACACGGCCCTACATTTGCTGACAACATATATACACTAATATCTTAAGCCTTCAAAAGCCATTTAATGGCCAGCGTCTACCAACTGTTGGGTACAATTTACAAATTCTGTGGAATTCTTTTGTTAATGACACTTCAAATCTTCCCACATTCGATAAGGTCTCTTGGGGATTTGAACGATTGTTCGCTTCGTCGCACACAACACGGATTCGTATTCTTTGTAATTAGTAAAGTACTATTAACTCGTAAATGCTTTTTTTTATTATATAGTTTTCTGTTTTAGACTCATTTAAAAATATTCTACCGTACAGAAAAAAACAACAACATGAAGAATAAAAGGGTGCTTCGAGTTTCAAGTCGTTGACAATATTTGGCTCTTCTTTCCAACGCAAGACTATAGAATTTTAAATGTGTAGAATTGCAGATATTCACATCTTCATATGATGCAAAGATTGGTTGTCTAGAGTAATCTTCCGTTATCATTTCATCCACACAACCGGAAACTGAGTAAGAAAAAAGGAGAAAAAAAAAACGGAGTAATTACTCAAAGGATGATACGAATCTCTGGGGCAGTGTCTGAATTGTACGTACAAGATTGCTTCTGCTCCCACCTACCTCTACCCTAATCCATCGAGGCATTTCGAGGTTAGAACTAATGTCCTACATGATCTGCAACCGCTGATTGTTTTCTCATAAAAAGTTACAATAACAAGGAACACCGCGACACAAAGCTAAACTTAAAAAATAGTTGTAACTACACCAAGATTAATAGTATTACCCCATATGCCATTGAATTTTAAATTGGAAATGAAAGCAAAAAAAAAGATTAAAGAAAAATACAAGAAAATGGTAATTTTTGCACTAGTCTTCCAAATAATCTACGTGAAAAATCAAGTGAAAACATCATATGAATGACACTAACAAAAGAGCAGAAGAGTCTGAGAAAAGCTCCTTTCTTGTTTTCAAGCCCAGAGGCAAAACTCCTTCCTTTCCGCCAAGTTAACAACAATCATATGCCGAAGGTCCCCCCACAAAGAAAATAGGCAAAACTAGCTTAAAACAAGCGCATCCGTGCAAGGAGAAGGGAACCCAAATGAAACTGACCCAAAGCAAAAATCCATCCAGAACCCCCCCCCCCCCCCCCCCCCCCACATGGAAAGAGCCCCAAACTAAAGGTGTCAAATGGGCCGGGCTTGGGCCGGCCCAGCCCAAGCCCACCAGGCCTCCAGAAAACCAGGCCAGGGCCAGTGTCAAACAGGCCGGGCCAGAATGAGGAAAATCTGGGCCTAATCCAAGCCCGGGCCCTAGGCCCAACATCTAGGGCCGGGCTTGGGCCAGCCGGGCCCGGGCCCAATTTTTTTTTTTTTTTGGTTATTCAAAATAACAAATACACCTTAGTTATTCTCACTAATGATCTAAAAGTAATAGATTTCTTCTACATTTTAGTCATAAAAGGCAAGCAAATACATCTTAGTTTAAAAAAAAAACTAAAAAGGCCATTTTTTGGGCCAAAAGAGGGCCGGGCCAAATCCGGGCAATTTTAGGGCCGGGCCGGGCCCGGGCTTGGCCCGGGCCTGTTTCTCAAAAAGTTAGGCCTAGCCCTGGCCCTAAGGGTTAAGGCTAGTCCGGACCCAAAAAGGGCCGGGCTGGGCCAGCCCGCGGGCCGCCCGGCCCATTTGACACCTTAACCCCCAACAAGCTCATCAATCCATCACTTTAACCTCATTCTTTGTTGTCTTTTCTTCACCTGTCTTTCCTCTCCCTCTCTCACACACACACTCACTCTCACACATACCGACATACAGGCAAGCCTGCTGCGGGGAGTGCCCATTTTTAGGGTACCCCAAGTGTCAAAATAAGACCTACTTCTTGTTTTAGTCACCTCCCTCAGTCCCTATTCAACTACCTACTTGGCACCCTCCTGCCCCACACCAGCAACATAGAACCAGAAGCAATGTATGATTTGTTCTCCGGTTACTGAACCCGATTGTTCGGAACAAATAAAGTCGATGCTAGAGAGGCTTAATTAGGGAGATAGAGGTTAATTAAACTATATATCCAATGCCTTTACGCAGTCGACACAATGCTCGGACCATCCATATTTTCTAGCCTATCACGTGAACTTAAGCTGTATACAGGAAACATAACTACGAATATTTAATGAAGCGCTTTTCTTTTCATTGGTTACACATCGTAGCAACAGTATATTGACGTTTGGGGGAACTATAAGTGTTAAATGAAGATCGGGCGATAATCAAATCCATATCATTCGACACTTCATACAAATATGCATCACTGTAGTAGCCACATGAAGTGTTTTGGAAGAGAGAAATAGACTGTTTGAGTGATATGTTTCAACTGTATTCATCATACAACGCAGCCTTGTCACATGTTTCAAATGGGGTTTGACAATTGTGCATATAAACGCATCATGAATATGTGTAGATACAAAAGAAAAAGGGGGAAAAGGGGAAAAGAAAAAGAGAACACATTGGCAAAGGAAATCTTCAAAGTTAATTATTTTTAAGGAACTGTGAAGAAGATACAAGTGTCCATCTAGACGGAAGGAAGAACAGTTGGTAAGAAATTACCGACCATCTAGTTGAAAGGGTTAAATACTTCAATTGTTCACTAATAAACAGTGTAACAGAGAGATATTTGAAGGCCAAATTGGGTTATAACTGGCTTTTGTTGGGGTTACAAATTGCAAAAATTACAACTACACTTGCAATTAGTCATGGCCAGAAGAAACTAAACAGAAAATCAAAGAGACCAACCTATTGCAGAGTTCTTTGCAGATAGGAACCATATGTAACCAGTAACAACACGAAGAAAGATTGAGCCGTCCCGCCAATATCACCACCACCACCACCAGCAGTCCACCGCCACTACCACCACCACCACCGCCAACGCCAACAGGAGACACCACGCTGCGATAAACGGGCTTCGAAATGCAAGTTGTTACAACCAGCCCATTTTCCGCAAAAGCTAGAGAAACCCATTTGCTTCACTAACATTGCAGTGACATTCGTAGCCCAAATCTTGTTCCAACGATGCACCTGTAGCCACAACTACCACCGCCGGCACGAACCTACCATCACATTAACACAGAAACCGAGATAAAGACAGCTGAGAGGAACTTTGTGGGTGCATGTTGATGAAAAACAAGATCATGAATCAAGAGAGAGAGAGAGACCAAAAAACATGGGATTTTTCAAAGGGCTTTGATGGGTATTCTTGTCCTATATCTTGATATTTGGAAAAGGAAAACTTGAGGGGGGTCTTTGCTTTGTGCTTGTAATATGTGTCTAGCGTCTAAAACCGTGTGTCTCCTCTGTCTGTGAACATAGTGAGAACAAAATATTCTGCCTGAAATAAAGGGTTATGTTGGTTTTCCCTTGGGATAAGAACTACGTGATTTGATATAATTTCACCTTGGGTAATTAACGATTAATAATTTCATATATACACCGTAAGTCTCTTCTTTTATCGTTAATTAATTTTGAGTTTTATATTTTCACATGATACTAGAACAAATTGATTCAGGTTCAATAGACAATTGAAAATTAGATACATCGCTATTCAGTCTAATTTATCTGTGTGTTTGTCTCACTCAAAAAAGTCTGATCACAGGTGAGGAGGCGTATTGAAATACAATCTCGCATCGGATAATTAGATATCGACAAATATAATATATGTTTATCTCTTGCGGACTTTTCTCCTCATCTCTAATTAGTTTTTGATTTGAATGCTTTAAAAAGTTTTGTATTGATTTGCTTCCCAACCACGGCTTTTTTTCCCTTCACACAATGACACCTTACTTGAAACAACTCGGTTTAGCTATATTTGAACAGGCAACCGCTGTGCCTTTGTGCTTACCCGTGCCTTACCCTTCACAAAGCAGTCACATCTGCTCATACAGTGTGTGTTAAGTGACTAATACAAATGGTGGCAAAATAAACACAGCAATACTTTAGAATGACAGGGTTCAGAAATTCAAAATAATGTTTGTTGGACCTTGGCGAAGGCTGGCATTTTATTTTATAATATAGAAGAAGAGTATGTAATGAGCAATAGTATTATAAGATAAGAAGGGTAAAACCTGACTTCCCTGACCAAACAGGCATCAACTTCGAGGTGTTTCTCGAGACTGCCACCAAATTTTAAACCCTACACACTCCCAGGACCAAGAGTGTGTTGTGGCCTAACATTCGTTTGTGGATTTAGGGGCGGCTTAATGAATACGTAGCTGCTTAGCTCCTCGGCTCAGGTTCTCGTTAGTTAATACTGGTACGTGCAACTTAAGCTACGTTAGGCGCTAAACTGTGGGGACCAAATTGACATGGTGGGTCACTGGCAAAGACTTTCAAGATCCTTTGGGCCATTACCAACCTGCAAAGAGAATTTCCTTATTTCTGTAGCAAATGTCATTTCCTCTTTTGGGTTCTTTTAAATTTTGTACAAAGACCATTCAAAATTGTCTCCGTATGTTTGTTTTTTTTCGTTTGATCAAAATTTTACTTCTCGACTTACCGTCCATTAAAAAGTTCTCTGATGAGTTGTAATGAAACATGTTTTAACAACATAAGTGACAACTTATGCGATTTTTTCTTATGTCGGGTCGACAGCCTCCAAATGACTGCTCTTTCGGGGCAGCCAAAGAGCCCTTTTATTCAAGTCTTGGAGCAGTAAAAATAGGGAAGGAAACTTCCTCATCCCCTCTTGAGAGATTAGATTGAAATAGAGCAAAAAAAAATCAAATTAAACGTATCGACCGTTTCACTTTAGCAAAAAGGTATCGACGTTAGATTTGTTACAGTTGATGAATTTGGATACTGATCGAGTACAATATATAGGCTTTTTGAATAAATTGAGCAGTCGAGATATCAAAATGAAGTATCGGAGGCATGTAGAAGAGACTTCGTATATGAGTCTAGCTTAAGGGGTGAACGTAGGTGCGATTGACTCTGTCACATCTATGTTCATTCTCCTTTTATCTTTGTCTCTGTCTTCGTTGTTTCTTTCGCTGTGTTCTAGTTCGCAAGCTTCATGTCCATCCCCAATATCGCTTTTTCCGATATGGAAGATGCTCATACCCTTCATCGATATGGTAATTTTGTCCTGATGGATCAAGATCAGGTGTCTACCTTAACTGCAACATGGTCTCATACACTTATCGGCCATCTGTTCCTTGATCAACAGCCGTTTTCAATCCGACTTGTGCAAAGCTCTGTCAATCAATTTTGGAGGTTGTTGGGTACTGTGCTTGTCGAGATGGTTGGTTCTTTTTTTACTTTTTATTTCTCTGATGCAGTAAATTTGGAGGTTTTTCTTGCCGAGGGGCACTTGGAACATCAATGGAGCAGTGTTGCTTTTGAGTCGTTGGGAGCCCTTTCACACATTACAGTCCATTGACTTCTCTACTGTAGCTTTGTGGGTTCGTTTAAATTTTGTAGCAAATGTCATTTCCTATTTTGGGTTCCTTTAAATTTTGTACCAAGACCATCCAAATTGTCTCTAGATGTTTGTTTTTTCGTTTGATCAACATTTTACTTCTCAACCCGCTGTCCATTAAAAAGTTCTCTGATGAGTTGTAATGAAACTTGTTTTAACAAAATAAGTGACAAATTGTGCAACTTTTTCTTATGTTTAGTAGACAGCCTCCAAATGACTGCTCTTTCAGGGCAGTCAGAGAGCTCTTTTATTGAGGTTTGGGAGCAGTAAAAATATGGAAGGAAATTTCCTCATCCCCTCTTGCAAAAAAAAATCAAATTAATTGTATCGGCCGTTTCACTAAAGCAAAAAGGTATCGACGTTAGATTTTGTTGCAGTTGGTGAATTCGGATGCTGATCGAGTACAATTTATAGGCTTTTTGAATAAATTGAGTTGTTGAGATTTAAAAATGAAGTATCAGAGGCATGTAAAAGAGACTTTGTATATGAGTCTCTGTTGTTGTAGGGGTG
This sequence comes from Escallonia herrerae, assembly GCA_033070095.1. Lineage (NCBI taxonomy): Eukaryota > Viridiplantae > Streptophyta > Magnoliopsida > Escalloniales > Escalloniaceae > Escallonia > Escallonia herrerae. The sequence continues at coordinate 149,894 of JAVXUP010001621.1, read as the reverse complement.
AACATAGGTGCGATTGACTCTGTCACATCTCTATTCCTTTTAATTTTTTCTCTTTGCCTTTGTCTCTGTTGTTTCTAGGTGTATAGGAATCGAGTTCGAGCCGAACATGAATGTGTTCGAACTCGGTTCATCTATTTTCTGGGATGTTTGAGCTCGGCTCGTGTTCGTTTATGAGCCAGACATGGATGTTCGAACTCGGCTCGAGTTCGTCAACACAAAAGTCGGGCTCGGCTCGTTTGTCTAAAAAAGCAAATCAAGAGAACACCGGAGAAGAAGAAGAAGAAGAATCTGAATTCATCAGAACACCATGTCGTCTTCTTCCACAACAACCGCCGCCGTCATCTTCTTCCACTACCACCATCGTCGTCGCTGTCGTCTTCTTCCACCACAATCGCCGCCATCGTCTACTTCCACCACGTATCATCTTTTTCTACCACCATCGCTGCCACCTTTACTGCATTTACTAACACCACCAGCTTCATCAACCACTCGTCGCCTTCATCATCAACCATAAAAAAACTTTTAAATAAAAGGAGCTCAGATCTGCTTCTAAAGTCGGCAATTTCTTGGATCTTCACAAGATCGGAGATCGGAGCTGTAGAAGAACCCAGATCTGATCTGGGGTGATGGGTGACTGTGGCCTGACTTGGCGGTGGTTTGGCCGGCGGTGTGGCCGGCGGTCTGGCCGGCGATAAAAGACGGGGGCAGTGGGCAGTGGTCTGGCCTGCGATAAGAGACGGGGGTAGAGGGTGTTTGACTGTTCTGACTATCTGAGAGAAGGAGGCGGTGTGGGCGGTGGTCTGGCTGTTGATAAGAGACGAGGGTAGTGGGCGGTGGTCTGGCTGTGGCGTGGGGTGTGGTCAGGCCGGTGACATGGGGTGTAGTCTGGGCGGTGATATACTGATGAGAGGGGGAGCAGTGGAGCATGGTGTTTTGACTGCTGTCTCTCTGAGAATTGAGAAGGGAAATGAATTTGGTGATTGAGATAGCCAGAGAGGATAAGTGATCCAAATGCCTCCATGTCCCAACACACGTCCCCAAATCCCAATACAGAGATATTTTGTGTAGGTTGTATTTTTTAATGAGTACAAACGAACCGATGTTCATTTATAAAACTCGGCTCGTGTTCAACTCGTTAAATAAAGGAGCCCTCTTGTTCACGAACATTAATAAACATACATCATTGTGTTCAAACTCGGCTCGTTTAATAAACGAGCCCTAAAATTGTGTTCGTGTTCGGTTCACCTATTATATGAATGAGCATGAACGAGCTATCTAGAGAAAGAACCACGAGCTGTTGGTGAACAACTTGGTTCATTTACAGCCCTAGTTGTTTCTTTTGCTGCGTTCTAGTTCGCAAGCTTCATGTCCATCTCCGATATCGCTTTTTCCAATATGGAAGACGCTCCTACCCTTCATCGATGTGGTAATTTCATCATAATGGATCAAGATCATGTGTCTACCTTAACTGCAAAATGGTCTCATACACTTATTGGCCAGTTCCTTAATCAACGGCCGTTTTCACTCCAGCTTGTGCAAAGCTCTATCAATCAATTTTGGAGGTTGTTGGGTAGTGTGCTTGTCGAGAAAATTGGTTCTTTTTAGCTTTTCATTTCTCTGTTGCAGTAGATTTGGAGGTTTTTTCTTGCCGAGGGCACTTGGAACATCAATAGAGCAGTGTTGCTTTTGTGTCGTTGGGAGCCCTTTCACATATTACGGTCCATTGACTTCTCTACTGTAGCTCCGTGGGTTCGTTTGAATAATGTTCCAATAGAATATTTCACCCAGGATTTTGCCTTCTTGCTTGGTAAGTACTTTGGGTTTGTCCTTGATGTGGATTGGTCTGGTGATCTGCAAAAGGTAAAGACTTCTTTCAAATTTTGGTCAAAGTTTTTGTGGATGAACCTCTTGTTGCAGGTGTATATGTTCCTCCAACACTTTGCAATGGTGTGTGGGTTTGGGCTGCAGTTGAGAAGGTGTTTGCTACAGCTGCGGCGTCATTGGCCATGTTAACCAAACTTGCAATGTATCATTGGTTTATGCGCGACAACAAGTTGAACGAGTATTAACGCGATATTCACTACCTAGAAATGATTGTATTTATTCTCAGGAGAATCGGCCCTTATTCAAACGTCACTTGCAGCCGTTTGCTAACTCCAATTAGAACCGCAATAGTCATATTCATATTCAATTAGAGCAAGCTGAGGTTGTTGCGATGCCTTAAGAACGCAATTACAATGCTTCAAATAGTGTGGGTTTAGCATCGCCGACTTCTTCCAATACGGGTTCTTCTCTAGGGTTTAATTGTGCCGAGCAGTATTGATTAGTCCTAATTAGGGCTAATTAGGTTTAATTGGATTGTGTTAGGGCTAATTATGACTAATTAGGCTAATTATAATCAATATGCGCATAATTGGGTTCATTTGGGCTAATTTGGGGTAGTTATAACTAATTTGATTTTCATTGGTTTCTTAGGGTTAATTAAAACTAAGTAGGCTCATTAGAGCTAATTAGGATTAATTGATTTATTAAAATATTGTTAATCAGGACTAATTATGGCTAATTACAGCCAGTGCTGGAACCACAATGAGATTCCAGGGGGTGCATGATAAAAATGTCGTGTTAACCTAATTAACCTAAATTTAATGCACAGTCAATAATCTCAATTTCGACACCTCATATAGGGTGTTGATATAGTGTCTGATACGTGTCTAACACCTCCGGACACGTACAACACCTACAGACATGTGTCCTAGTCCTTCAGACACGTGTCCGACACCTACCGACACGTGTCCGACGCCTCCGGACACATGTCTGACGCCCACCGACACGCACCTCCGGACACATCGGCATACATTGATTTATTTTTTAAATGTCGGACACCGTCGATCAAACGTGGTGTCTGTGTCTGAGCTAACTAATAGCTATCTCAATCCAATTGGTCCCATCCTTCGTCAACAATCTCAATTCTCAAATGCTCAATGCAATGAAAATTAATAAAAATCACATATTCAATCCAATTGGGTCCCATCCTCCGTCAACAATCTCAAATGCTCAATGCACGATTAACAATCTATAATCATCAATTAACAACCTAAAATCATCAATTATTAATCTCAATTACTTGAAATGCACAGCTAATAACCTAAAATCATCAATTAACAACCTAAAATCATCGATCAATAATCACAATTCTCAAATGCACAATTAACAACCTAAAATTATCAAACAAATGATCAATGTTCAAATGGAAAAAAATTGTTCAAATTGCACATATCCGATGCGCTTGAATTATTTCAATTTAGGGTTCGATTGTATTAGGGCATTCATTTCAGGGTTCAATTAGTTTAATTTAGGGTTCGGTTCAATTAGGGCATTCAATTTAGGGTTTAATTAGGGTTCAATTACTTCAATTTAGGGTTCAATTAGGGGGTTATATTGATTCAATTTAGGGTTCATTTGATTTGGGGCATTCAATTTAAGGTTCAACTAATTCAATTTAGGGTTCGGTTGGATTATGACATTCAATTTAGGGTTCAATTAGTTTAATTTAGGGTTCGATTCGATTAGGGCATTCAATTTAGGGTTTAGTTGGGGTTCGATTACTTCAATTTAGGGTTCAATTAGGGGATTCTATTGATTTAATTTAGGGTTCAGTTGATTTGGGGCATTCAATTTAGGGTTCAATTATTTCAATTTAGGGTTCGATTGGATTAGGACATTCAATTTAGGATTCAATTAGTTTATTTTAGGGTTCGATTCGATTAGGGCATTCAATTTAGGATTTAATTATGGTTCAATTACTTCAATTTAGGGTTCAATTAGTTCAATTTAGGGTACGGTTGAATTTGGGCATTCAATTTAGGGTTCAATTAGGAGGTTCAGACTATTCAACAAATTTAGATTATACATGACAAAGAAGACAAATTAACAACAAATTCAGATTGTGGCCAAATGTTTCATAATCAACAAATTTAGAAGACAAAAATAATGGCCAAATGTCTAAATTAACAACAAATTCAGATTATACATTGCAGAGAAGACAAATTGCGCGTACATTGAAATTCAGAAGAGCTTATACAAGCAGAAGTGTGATTATGGCCAAATGTTTGATAATCAACTTTTAAAAATAAACAACAATATTAATTTAGGGCAATGGACATACAGATCTTGAGGTGGGTATGATTAAGGCGGCGTTGGTGGTGCGGCGACAGTGGTGGGCTTCGTGGCGCGGCGACAGTGGAGGGCATTGTGGCACGGCGACAGTGGAAGGCTTGGTGGCGCAGTGTCGGGTGGGGGACGGGGGTGTCGCCCGAGGTAGGTCGCCGTCGAGAGGGGTCGCCGGAGGTTAGAACGGCGGTGGGTGGGTGAGAGAAGAATTTCAGAGAGAGAAACGGGGAGAGAGAAAGAAACCAGATCTGGTAATAAATCGAATCTTTAGCGACGGAATAAAACCATCGCTAAAAATCCGTCGGTGAAGGTCTTATTATAAAGACTTTTACCGACGGAAGTTTTAACTACGGTTTTATTCCGTCACTTAATAAAATTTAAAAAACCCTAAAAAAATACTAATTTTCTAAAAAGTATGTAGTGACGGTAATTCCGTCGCTAAAAGTCCGTCTGCAAATACTTTTACCGACGGTGTCTTTCGTCGGTAATAATATTAAACGACGGGATCTTCCGTCGCTTAAAGACCTTTTTAGTAACGGAATACCTTCCGTAGCTAAAATCCGTCGCAAAATACATATTTCTTGTAGTGTTCAAGGCGGCGGAGCTCCAAACTTTGGGGGTGTTATAATTAATTCATTAAGATTTCCATATTACAAAAGGACAAGAATAATTTAAGGTTAGTTATTTTTATTATTTTAAATTCTTATAATTTATTAACTTATACGTAATTAACGTACTCATACAATTGATAATCATATTAATAATATAACTATAGAGTAAGAGTTAAGTTTTTTTTAATATAAAATTAATAATTTATTGTTGACTAATCTTATCAAGTTAAATAAATTACATAGTAAAAATATATTATTAATAATTAAATTGAGCAATGACCGTACAACATGGTCAAAATAAAAACATGAGACTGGTTGATAGCCTGCCACGTGTACGGTGCTGATGCAGGGGTCCATCATCAGAATGCACCTCCACAATTATGCATGAAGCTTTTCCTCCCAAAACTCCAGGTCCAAACACTGCCCATATTCGAGAACAGCATGAGACAGATGTCTGAGGAAATGTCAGGAATCAGTAAAAGCTTTTTTGAACCCATGCATTTTTTCAGGCCAAACATGCATGTAAATGGTGTTTTGGAGAGAGAGAGAAAGAAGGAAAGATCAATGTACAAGAGGAACAAGAAGGGAAAAGCACCGAGTCCAAGGTAAAGTTATCATCAAGAATCTCCCTAATCTAAAGTTCCTGATTAACCCTCTGATCTGAAGAAATGATACCCAAACCACGACTTCTGAGATTGAAGATTGTGAGTACCCTGGAAAATCTTTTCGCTTTAACGAAACAAAGGATTGAGACAGAGGGAGGATCGGAACACAACGGAAGAAACAATTGCAGAAACATAAGCTTGAACTGAAAAATGAAAAAAGTGCAAAAGATATCAATCATTTCCACTGCAGATCTTTGAAGATCAAACACTCTTGCTTTTGTTTGTATTCACTCTGTAACCCAGCCAGATATAACATGGGCGTACTACAATCAACAGTATCACTAGCTTCTTTTCTCTTCCCTGATATATAAATGCACAGTTATATGTGAAGGCAACTGAAGAGAGAGTTTGCCAACAGGGGAAAATGGTGGGTATACCTTTCAAGTTTCCAGAAAAAGGAAGGAAACTATGCATGAGGCCTCAATAATTTGCACTAGGATTCTGTCTCTACGCAGAAGTTGATGTAATACCGCACGTCTATAGGAAAAAGTTTGTGAAACAATTGTTAGCATTGTGTGTTCCTGTTTATGACTGTGTGGTGGGGTAGCCCAAAGCTAGTCCTAGCTAGAGGTCCATTTGGTCCGTCGAGTCGAATTGCGGACAGAATCGTAGTCCATTCATTTGAAAAATGCTAAACCGATCCGATCATCGTGGATTTGGACAACTCAGTTTAGTCGGTTTTAACACTTCGGTATAGGTGATTAGGATTAATTCAAGCATATGAAAAATTTTGACTCTTTTGACACATTATTCGACTCAAATATTACACAAAAGTGAAAAGTTGTAGCTTAGATGGACTGCATTCCTATAATCATCCTATAATACATCCATGCATCCCTACTACCATAAAATAAGTACTCCTTATTATTCTAGACTTACAAAAGCAAAAATAAAAATAAAAATAAAAATAACGCATGCACGTCAATATACCAAAGAGACCGAGAGAATTTAAGGGAAATAAATCGCTGGACTTTTATAGATCTCTTCTAACTTATGTTCCCAACCTATTCTGGTCGCACCTAAAGGGCCCACTTGGGGTCCCGCTTTGCACATTGAACCGGTCAAAGTGCGCACGCTCTTGTCACCTGCGTTTCTTGCTTCGTACGCCTTAGTCACCAATTATTTCATGTGAGCGTGACTCACGGTACCACGTTCGTCGCACCGCGACCACCTGAGCACCTTTTCACCAAAAACATTGACCGATGGCACAACCGGAACGACGTGGTCAAGGGCATAGGCCTTGGCCAAGGCCATGGGGTAGGCCTCGGCCTCCCCTAAGGCCATGGGGTCGGCCTCGGCCTTCCCCCCCAGGTTGTTCAAGCGCCCATGCGCCATTTCCATGACATGTGCCCCGGCACCAAGTATTGTGCCACTTCCATAACATGTGCCCCGGCACCAAATATTGCGCCACTTCCATAACATGTGCCCCGGCACCAAATATATCTCCGCGACGTTCGTCGTCGTGCCTGTGCACCATTTTCATAACACGTGCCCCGGCACCAAGTGTTGTCTCCGAGACTCTCGTCGCTGCGCTCGTGCGCCACTAAAACAGAAGTGCCCCCGGCACCTTACTCACTTAGCCGCGCCCATGCGTCGCGCCACTAACATAGTCGTGCTCTTTGGCTCTCTGTCACACTACCATGCTCCTCGCATCGGTCCATCCTTTCACCACACCATGCGCACCTTGCCTTGGCCGTGGAACACGCTTCGACCCACTCTCCGGAGTGTGCAACATCATGCGGGGATAGGCGACTCCTCCAGGACACTATCTCTGTCATAGAGCTCTTCAACTCCCCTTCTACCAGTTAGACGGCTCCTTCGGGATGCTACCTTGGCCAGTCGGGCAGACGGCTCTTCCGGGACATTATCTTCGCTAGGGAGCTCTTCAACTCTCCTTCCGCTAGGTAGACGGCTCCTCCGGGATGCTACCTCGGCCAGTCAGGTAGACGGCTCCTTCGGGATGCTACCTCGACCAGTCGGGTAGAAGACTCCTCCGGGAAGCTACCTTGACTCGCTCCGAGTGCTTCGGCACAAGTCTCACCACGGGGATAGACGAATCCTCCGGGACACTATCTCCGTCAGGGAGCTCTTCAACTCTCCTTCCGCCAGGTAGACGGCTCCTCTGGGATGCTACCTCGGCCTACGGAATAGGCGACTCCTCCGGGACAATATCTCCATCAGGGAGCTCTTCAACTCCCCTTCCGCCAGGTAGATGGCTCCTCCGGGATGCTACCTGGCCCGTCAGGTAGACACCTCCTCCGGAATGCTACCTTGACGTGCTCTGAGTGCTCTGGCACAAGACTCACCCGCGGGATAGGCGACTCCTCCGGGACACTATCTCCGCCAAGGTGTCTTCGTGACTGGCCTATGTGCTCCGGCACTAGGGGCTTGCGTCGGCACCCTTATGGACTATGACCCCCAGGTCACTCCGAGACGGGAGCAGGTCTTCAGAGGGCATTGCACCTAGCCCCCTTGGCAGTTGGGCCTCAAGTCTTCCCTACCACCGCTAGGCCTGTGGGACTCTGCAAGGGCTTCGATTGGAGGCTAGATCAATAGGCTTCTTTGGCCACACCGACGCTGTGGGAGCCAGTCTTTCCAGACAGACAGAGAGACGTTGTGCAGGGCAGGCCGAGTGAATATGCGATTCGACAGTCCGTGGAGCACCGACAGCTGTGGACCCCTCGGTGATGTGTCATTCCCGGGGGAGCACCACGTGTCGCGTGATGACATCATCATCTCAACCTCTACAAATAGAGGTCTTGAGAATTCATTTGGACGGGGACATTTTCAGAATACTTTCACTTTCTCTCTAGAATCCTAGAGAGAGAAACATATAGGACCCTGACTCTAGACCTCTAAGCATCGTATGTGACTGTCGTCGTGTATTCACCCTGCACCATCTCCCCGCAGCACTGCCACCCTCAGGCTCTGTTTGGGAAGCCCTTGGTCTCTGCCCTTGCTCCACCCTTGCTGTGTCTCACATCAACATACTTGGCATTTGAATCGGACTGCATTCCTTGTGGCACTTCCACGTCGACCACGAACCCACTTTTCCTGGCATCAACTTATCATTCTTACTTTCAAAGTTTTGGTTTGGTTGGCTTTGCTTAATTAGGTGTGCATAAAATAACCAATTGACCTAAAATATTTTTAACATTATTGATCTAAAGAACTCAATTGAACTGAGACGAGATTGAGAAATGTGAAATGAAACCATCAATTTTTTTTATTTTTTTAATTTGAATTAGATTGATTTGATTTGACCTGATCGATTTAGACAATTCAGAGATTTAAACGATTTAAAACTCACTACTACTTCTAGCTATAGGATAAGGGCTACATACACTCAGTCACATGAGATTTGCAAAATTATAGTCTACCTCCTGCAACTTGATCTTGTCTAGCACTTTACCCCTAAAAAGTATCATGTTATAGTATTCAACAATTAGCTACCCAAATTACTACCGATGAGTGAAGAAAATTAAAAATAGAAAATACTGAAACCCAAAACCGTGTAAAAGCCTCACTTTAAAGCTATCCACAAACACAGACGCCATGCCACTGAGCATGACCACCAAAGACCATAACTCTTGTTGCCCTCAAGACCAAGAAGACGAAAAGTGAACACCACACAAGACCTACCCCAGTATCGTCCCCCACCAACACAACTGAAAATCCCTAACCAAAACCCACCACCGTTACCACCAACCGAAAACCCCACCACTGCCACCACCCAACAGTTAACACCTCCCAACCCAAAAAAAAAAGTTTATCCCTCCACCAACGACAATAATTCCGACACACCCATCTCCCGCCCCACTACTAAACAACTCAATTCCCCTCTTGCATATCCAAAGCCGACTATCACATAGCGGAGGTTTCGTGATGGGTGGTGACGGGGATGACAGTGTGAAGAATGGGTTGAGAGAGATTTGGGTAGGAAGGAGGATGGTGGTTTTTGTTTTTGATGATGAGAGATCATTTATGGATGCCCTGCTTGAGACTGAAGAGGAGATGTAGGTAAGAAGTGGGTTGCAACTGCTGGAGTGGAGGTTGGGGAATGAGAGGTGCTGACTGTGGCAAGCAATGGGCGATGGAGCTTGGGTAGAAGGAAGAACTGCAGACTAACTTGGACACTATTTCGGCCTACACATGTTTTTGTTAATTGTATTTTTCATGAAAGGCTAGTTGGTCATTGGTCGATGCTTTCGAGTAGAGTGTCGTTTACAGTACCTCATGAAGTTGAGTGTAGTGAACCTAAATCTCATGAGTAATCACTTGAATCAATTCGTAGGCTAATTAGGATGATACGTTGGCGAAGATTATGCTAGAATATATTTAATGAGTGAAAAAATATGGAAAAGCGAAAGTTTATTATGTGGATTTATAGATAGGACCGTTTTGAGAAAAAAAAATTCTCTTGATAAATAGTAGAAACATTTTATTGATAATAATATAATAAAGGGCTTTACAAAACTATCTATTAGACAATTGGGTAAATTGCAAATCACTCCTAAGGTTAGCATTTTTATTTCACTTAGCGCCCTACCATTTAAATTGTATCATATGACACCCTAAATTTTTAAATTTGTTTCAAACCCAAATTTGTCTATTCGGTAAACAAAAGGTACATGGTGGGGGTAAACCTATCTTTCAAGACGCACGCAAATAACCCACAACTGAAAACACATTGTTGTCTTCCCACTCTCTAATCTAAAAAAAAAAGGTTCTCGTCCCCATCACCATACCGACCACCACACACCCGCAGACACAAGGGTTCCCCACCCCATCACCCACCACTGTGCACACACATCGTGCAACATAGAAACACCACAAGACACGCACATGCACACGTGGGTGCACCCCTTACATAGAGTAAGATATAACCTTTTCGTCATGTCCTAAAATTTCTTGGCTGAATCAATGGCGAAAACGGCCACCCCATGAATGATCGCACCTTGATATATAGAGATCAAGCCATGCTAACACTTCACCACCGGATTCACTGTCGCTGCTGCCAACGAGCTCTGCCAGAAAGATTTTAAGGTTTCATTTTTGAGGAGATAACCCTGTTTACAAAATTATTTTCCCGTTATCCAAAATCAAAGTAACACATTTAGCGATGGAAATAATTCTCTTCATTTGAATTTGTGTAATATCCCGGAATTTTTGGAATGTTAATACCCTCTCGATCATATATACTAAGATAATAGAAACCCACAAACTCAACAAATTTAGTATTACTAGCCAGTCAAAGCAACTAAACCATTGAATAATATAGTACTCTTAGTGCACTGTCATGATTAAAACATCAAGTCTAAGTTAAAAAAATTCTAATTAACAATATTAACCCATGCAGGGGTTCTAATGACTAATACTAAACTTGAATTTCAAATTTTCTCGTTCGGCACTATTCAATTCCCAATACGATCTATGGCTGGTTATCACCTCGATTCAAACTATACGCTGCTAATCAACCTTGCTAAAAAAAATCTTTAAATACGACCGACTTAACCGAAAATCCCGCATGCTCTATGAAGCATTATGGTACCCAAAATTCATAACAATATTATCATAAAATAATTTTATGGCTTGAAACATGACAAAAAGTTTAAATATGAATTTTATGGATTTTTGAATATTTTTTATTATTTTCAAATTAAAATAATTTCTTTATATACACTAAAACCCATAAATTTCCATAATTGCTTCTAGCTGGAAATAAATACTCATAATTTTTGTAAAAGCCTTCATATATGTATAAAAATTATGGAAGTAAAAATCAAAACTAAAAAGGCATTAAAACTATTTTTTATTTTTGTTTTGCTAAATTCAATGCGATACGGAAAATAAAAATAAATAAATTCAAAAAATCATCAAACTGAAAGTGGGACTTATTTGTACCATAAAAACATTACCCTAATTTTTCTAGAACTATTTTATGAGTTTAAATGCTCCAAAAGATTTTACAAATCTGAACTTGTAAAAAATATTAAAAAATACATACATTCTCAGAATATTACAAATTTGTGATGGAACTTCTAATATAGCCTAAAGTATTTTACTTTAAAATTTTACTCTTTAATGATCGGTGTACACTACCCCATGCATGCATCGTACTTAATGCTAATATGATACCTATTGACTGCATACCCAAGACCCAACTTCCCTTCTTCTTCTCTGTCACAGCCCAGATCGATCACCCCACATTCAGTTCACGGCTGTTCCTCCCCCTTTTTTTTACACACACTTATACATATTTACAACACACAAGGGCGCGCGCAGATCGATCACCCCACATTCAGTTCACGACGGTTCCTCCCCCTTTTTTTTACACACACTTATACATATTTACAACTAAGGCTATAAATAAACCAAGCTGTTCACGAACAGCTCGTTGTTTGTTCTTTTTGAAACTCGTTCATGTAATAGGTGAACCGAACATGAACACAATTTTAGGGCTCGTTTATTTAACGAGCCGAACACTAGCCGAGCCTTATAAACGAACATGGTTCATTTACTCATTAAAAAAATATAATATATATTATATACCTACAAAAAATATCTACCAGACGTGGAAGCATGTGGATCACCCCTGCTTCCCCTCTCTCTCTCTCTCACGAAGTTCATTTTCTTCATAGACACAGACACTCAACACACACCCACACTGTTAAACTCCCTCTACTCTCTCTCTCTCTCTCTCATCACACAAGCACGCTGCCGGCGAATATTCGTAGACCACCGCCCACACCCCGGCAAGACCACTGCCCACTGCCTACGCCGCGGCCTTCTCTCGGACACTCGAACAGTCATCAAACACCTCTGCTCTCTGCTCTCTCTCTCTCTCATCACACAAGCACACCGCCGGCCAAATCATTGCCCACATCACCGGCTAGACCTCCACCAAGTCAGGCCACATGTCCACAAACGCAGCTGCTCCTCCACACAGATCTGGCATCCCCCGATCAGATCTGGATCAGATTTGGGATATTTTACGACTCCAAGTCTTCGATATGTGAGAAGATCCAGAAATCCGTCTTCATCTTCTTCTCTGGTCGTTTCTCTGGCCATTTTTTCGATTGTTGATTCAGTTTGTCTCTTTAGACGAACGAGCCGAGTTGAGCCTGAGTTGAGCGTTGACGAACTCGAGCTGAGTTCAAACACCCATGTCTGGCTCCTAAACGAATACGAGCCGAGCTCAAACACCCCTGAAATTATACGAACCGAGTTCGAACACACCCCTGTTCAGCTCGAACTCGGTTCGTATACAGCCCTATTTACAACACACAAGTGCGCGCGCGCGCACGCACACACACACACAAAATATATATACACACACTGCACATAGGCATGAAAGTTTTCTTTCCACGCCCACTGTCTCAATCACGAGCAAGAAACATGAATGTCATACGAAATAGGCCAGAGATTTTTCTAAAACACTGAACCTTTAATTGGTTATTTGCAAAAGGTTTTAAAAAGAAACCCTAAAGCTGAACTTTTATATGGGTTACTTGCATAAGGCTCTCATAGGAACAGAAGGTAAGCAAATGGATGGAAGAAAGTAAGCACTGTATTTCTTTTCTATTTGGGTACATGAATGCTCCAAGCAAATGAACAACCTTTTTTTTAAGAATTACTCTGAACAACTATTTTTTTTACCTTAGCCTAACTTCCGTCCACTCGGTCACCATACACCCCCAAACCTTATACACACACCACCTATATATATATATATATATATATATATATATATTGCCATGCCCACTGCCGTGAGGCAATGGGTCTCCCTCCTCCTCCTCCTCCTCCTTTTTTTATACACCATCACACAACCTATATGTAAATACACAACCACACACTCCCTCTTCACACCCGCTGCCTCAAGACAGTGGGCCTTCCTTTCTTCTCCTCCTAATATGTCAAAGACCCCAACATGCACATTCGTATGACACATGCATGTTTTCAATTCCCCCATACCCAACATCACTCACACATGTTCACAAAAAAAAAAACACCATTCACTCACACAGCCGATCGTGGTTCTTCTCTCCCTCTACTTTCCAACACCCACATTCATTTACTCTCTCTCTCTTTCTCTCTCTCTCACACACACACACTCCTCACCCCTCACCACACACACACACACTACACTCATCTTATTGTCCAACCCACACATAGCATACACACACACAAAAATAGTAGCTCTTGTCCCTGCCCAGCAACCTAACAGCCCTTAATCCTTCTCTCTTTGCGACAACCCTGTCACATGCACAATCGCACAACCACGGAAGATTGAATGCATCAACAAACACAACTTTTCACACCAAAAACACATGCCATGTCAGCCTTGAACCCACAAGATTTCCATGATTTTCACGCAATATCGTATACCCCTCGACAGCCACAAAACTCACAAAAACCCACTTCTCACGACTAAGTTCCCATCGCCCCCCTTTAATTCTATAAACCATTAATTAAATAAGAGGAGAAGATCTAGAAAAATTTACCAAAAAACCAAAGACGATTGCTGAAAAAAATATCTTTGTCCCATCGTCTCTGTCTCTCTCTCTCTGAAGCTTCTTTCTCTCTCTCTAGATCGTATATCACCCCAAGAACCTAGGACGGCTGCTAACAGTATATAAATATGCATGAAACCCTAATGATGACAATTACGGCAAAACCCCTTACATTCTCATAAGTCATTTAAATTTTTACCGAAAATTTTTAATTATTGCGGAAAGGCCCAAATAAATATTTACTATATTTTATAAGCTAGAGAAATTATTAACGGGTTGTTAAGCTACCCCACTACACCATCGTAGCTAAAAGTTACTACATGAAATATAGATACTAACTAAAAGAGAATTCGTCGCTTAACATATATCGAATGATAAGGTAGATAATTCATCACTAAAAAATATACACGTTGACGTGTGTTTGTGTGTGTGTGTGTGTACGCGTGCGTGTGTATTAATTTGTTAAAAGTATTTGGGGTTCGGGGTATTACAATCTGTCAGTGAACTTCATTCACCAAATTCTTTGCGATGGAGTATGTTGTTGCTATATTTTACTTCCCATGCATTTTTTTTCCCTTCATCACTTTTGGAGCCATAATAGCAATAACACAAAATTCAGTCCCTCAATTCCGTTTATATAGGTGTTGTTCAGCGATGGACTTCATTCCATTACTAAATTTTGTTGATAATAGACACTTTCTCGTAGTTCAAGAAGTTAAGTTACACTAAAAGATCTGGTAGTCAATGTTGCACTTGACAAAAAGTTGAAGTTTAATGGTCTCAATTTAAGAAGCCAGAGGTCCAAATGTTTGTTGGTTCCATTGAGAGAGAAGAACTGCAATGTTTCGACCTCTTGTCATAGTTCAAAATAAAGGTGAGCCATGACTGGGGCTCTCCAATATTCTGAATAATCTGATAGTAATTAGGGTGGTTAGGTGTATGACTTCATTCTAAAAGGTACTTGGGGACAAGGATGACTGGGTTAACTTTCTGAAAGATAGTTAGCGTGACCAGAGCATTGTATATCTTGACTATAGATGGAAACATACGGAAACAAATAAGCCAAGTTAGGATTATGGAAACCCCTGTCATTTTTTTCAAAGTTACATGCTATGCCATCTTTGTCTTCAGCCCAAGTGAAAGAGGGGCCTATCTAGGAGATATCTATAAGCCTCAAGTGGAACAAGAAATCTTCGAGAAGATTAGCCAGGAATATTAAGCATGTGGGCCTCAGACTTATCCTAGGAAGCGAGAACCAACTTTAAGTCCCCAAATAATAGAAAAAGACCTTGAATATTGCCTAAAATACATTGAAACCAATAAAACAACCCTAGAGGGGGGTTAATAGGGTTTTTGAAAATTAAGGTGGAATTTAAACTAAGCACAATCACGAATCATAATCGAATCAAGTAATACTTCAATGAAGATGCTAACTAAACAATCTCAAGCAATTATAGAACAATAAGTAAAGAGATTGAGTTAGAGATACTTGACAAGGAGATTTAAATGGTTCGGCTTGAACTACCCTCAAGCCTACATCCACCTCTTCAAGGAAGTCCCTTGCAAGAGCACTAGAATCCACTAGCAACAATCTTCTTCTGGGTCAAGATCAAAACCCTTACAACACTTGGTGATATTCCCACACCAAGCACAAGCCTTGAATCCACAAAGCTCATCCAAGACTTGACAAACCCAAGCCTTGATCACAATCTTTTTACAAAGATCAATTGTACCCTTTTGAAAGGAAATGAGTACAAATGAAGCTCTAGTATAATAGAGAGATGAGAGAATTGATGACTTGAAGAATGCTCACTCTCAATCAAAGAATTGCTCACAAAGATGCTCTCTTTAATGATGTAAAATCATGAAGATGAAGAGAGAAAAGTTTAATCTATGAGCCTTGATGTTTCTCTAATGAATGGAGGCTTAGAATGTGGTTTCCATGGTGTATGATGAAGCCCCAAATCATTTATATAGAGAGCAAATGAAATATAGCCGTTAGAGGCAAAAAGGAGCAAAACTGTCATTGCAGTCGCCGTATTCCCAATGCAGTCGACTGGGTTCCCTCTAAAATAGCCGTTGTAGTCTTGTCCTCTAAACTAGCCGTTGCAGTCTTCTCCTCAAAAATAGCCGTTGGAGCTGAATCTTGACCAATGCAGTCGACTGTATTCCAATACAGTCGACTGTATTACCCTACTGCCTATTGGCTGCCTCACGGAACTTGCTTTCCTATTTTGGGCATAACTTTCTCTAGAAAAATAAGATTGAGGTGTCGTTTTTTGCGTTGGAAAGCTAATGAAAAGTTTTATCAAGATATGAAAAGTTTAGCACCAAAATATTTTTGAAAAAATCTGAGTGAGCTTCACTTAATTTTAAGAACCACACTTGTGTGAATGGTTATGAACTCACATGCAATGCACAAGGTGTCCTAAGGTCTTTTTAGGTCATAGTCATCAATCCAAGCATCAAACCAAGACTAGTTACATAATAGTAAAGATCAATCATAATCTATAGTAACTTAGCCTTTGCATTCTTTCTTGCTTTTGACATTGGACTTGATGAAGCTTCTATAGCATGTCCACTATAACTTTAAGCTTCTTTGACTTGAATCCATCTATCCAACTTATCAAATGTGTCTTCATGAGTGTGTGTAAGTATATAACTACTAAGAATTCACTCAAAGCACACATTAGAACATAATCAATGTGTAGTTATCATCAAAACAAGATGTAAGCCTAGGTTATCCAACCTAGGGCTAACAATCTCTCCCTTTTTGATGATGACAAACATTGATTCTATATATGGTAAGATGTATTATATGGTAGTCAATTAAGCACAACAATCTTCACTTAAAATATTCAATCATCTCTAGTATACTCAAGACATGTCAATTATCTCATAAAGTAATAAAGCTCATAGCTAGCTTCCCCTAGCTACTAAAACAAGATATGCTCTTCCTCTAATGTTCTCTCGAAACACATACTCACATAGCATATAGAATCAAGATTATTTCTCCCCCTTTGTCATCAATAAAAGATAAGGGTATTCATGTGTGAATAGATAGTTATAAGCAAAATAATGGCGTGAAGTGCTTATAACTCATGAACTTATACGGATGACATCAAGATTTCCTTCATGACCTAATGAAATATATACAATGTAGCTCAATAATCTCATTTACTTCATATATTTTTCAAGAGTAACAAGATAATATGTGATTCAAGCATGTAAGCTTCCTTATTAAGTTACCATATGCATATTCCATCCTAATGTACGCTCCCCCTCAATCAATGCCAACAATATCTAACAAACATAACTAACTGTCTAACCGAGTCATGCTCTCCTTTTGGCACTACCAAAAGGTGCGTGTGTGTAGGAATGACAATATGAAGCATTAAGATGACATAATTTCAACATGGAATTTTCACAAAGCAATGATGGTCATCAACAATTAATATTATCAATATAAGTGCAAGAGGACCATACATCGTCATCTAATTCTATAGGTATCCAAGATTATAACATAGAAAATAAACAATCAAGGACTCACAATTTAGACCATAGTTCGCATGAATTCTCAACAAGCAAGTTATTTTATAGATTTGACAATTTGAACATACTTGATAACATATAAGTTTAGTACATTGCACAATGTCGAGAAGATCATTAAGGTTTACCCTTTTGGTGAATTACCAAGGAATTGAGCTTATGAGTGATCATTCTTGAAGTCCATTTTCTTTGACAAGCTTTGAAGCTCTCCTCATTTGAAGTAGCATGTCGAATCTTGGAATGCTTACTTCCGCTTAAGATTTAGCTTGTTGCTCCTCAAAATTTTCTTGGAGCCTTCTCTTGTTGCTATTTGCCTTTGCTTTGAACAACTTATAATCATAATTTAGGTCTAACTCTTGGTATCCAAATTTTCTTGGGTCCATAAGTGTTGGTCTTAGCAACGTTAAGAAACTCTTTAACAACCTACATTTTTTCTTTACACCTCCAGCATAAATAATTTACAAGGATAATAACTAGTTGTATGCCCTTTCTTGTTGCACCAACCACAACGAGTAAAATGTGCGCAATAGTTCTTAATATTTCTTGTATGAACATTTAATCTAGCTTGTTGTTTAAAAACTTTAGGAGACAAGGTGAAAGGATCTAATCCTACACCGCCTTTGTTAAGACCAACTTTTTGGTGTCCAAGCATGACATCCAAATTGTTTTTACCATCAACAAATTTTTCAAGATATTTTTTCAAATCACAAATCTCAAGCCTTAAAATTTCATTTTGTTTTTCTAGAATCAAAGTATGACAAAAGATTTGTTTCATGCTGGTAATGCTCGCAATTAATTATATCAAATCATTATTCACATGCTCCACATATAAATGGCTAGATATGCCTTCATTCTTGATAGGCAACTCATTATTTTCACTTTTTAAGTCATCTAGCTCTTTTGAAATTGCTTGCACTTATTTTTTCAAAGAATAATTTTTAGCTCTAGAATTTATGCAAAGCATATTTCTATCAGAGTCATTCAATTTAAATTTCTCCTTTGGCACAATCTTATTCCTAATCCACTTGGTTGGAACATAAAGACCATCTTCAATGATTTCCCACATTTCATAATCTAAGGATAGTAAAAATACTCATCTTAATTTTCCATATATTATATGAAGATCCATAAAAAAGTAGAGGTTTACTAATAGAACTCCCCTCGAGACTAGGAAACCCCATGATCTTTTAACTCTCTAGGTGTTAACAAAAAAATCAAGAGCCAAGGCTCTGATACCACTTGAAACCAATAAAACAACCCTAGAGGGGAGTGAATATGGTTTTTGAAAATTAAGGAAAAATTTAAACTAAGCACAATCACGAATCGTAATCAAATCAAGTAATACTTCAATGAAGATGCTAACTAAAAATCTCAAGCAATTATAGAACAATAAGTAAAGAGATTGAGTTAGAGATACTTGACAAGGATATTTAAATGGTTCGGCTTGAACTACCCTTAAGCCTACATCCACCTCTTCAAGGAAGTCCATTGCAAAGGCACTAGAATCCACTAGAAACAATCTTCTTCCAGGTCAAGATCAAAACCCTTACAACACTTGGTGATATTCCCACAACAAACACAAGCCTTGACTCACAAAGCTCATCCAATACTTGACAATTGTGATAAAATCCCCAATCACTAACCATGAGAGATTATGTGCGTGGGCAACAATTTTAGGTTCTCTTAAAAAAACGTTTCTACATTCTATAAGTAACCAGATGGAGTAGCCACATAAACTTAGAGTTCACCGCAAGGAAGGCGTGAATCACCTGTGATGTTGCTGAACTGTGGTGACTTTTAGCTCAAGAGAGGAACACATGATCCACATGCCTCCCATGTAGTCAACATGATCCATGCACTCCACGCAATTAAATTGAAGGATTTGTTAATAGTTTGAGTACGATTTCCAAATATAATGTCTCAGAAACTACCATAACAAAGGGCTGATACAAGTTTGTAAGATCAGTGAGAGTACTTTTGAAGATATAGTGCCACATTCTTAATAATTCCAGTACTAGATCCTTGCATTTTGCATGCTCAAGGTACTGAGTTCTTCTTCGACCAATTACATAGGCTAACAAGGAGGGTCTCACTCGCGCATGTGCCATTTCGACCCCAGGGTAGGTTCCACTTCCATTATCCATGTCTAAATAATTGAGAAAGTATGGTCCATCTTCCTAATCTCGGGTTTAAGAAGTGAGGGCCCGGCGATGCAATCATTTTAAACTACCCTTGGAATTGATACTAAGATTTCCACGCCCTAAGTTTTGAGTAGATTTGTGCCAACTTTGCCCATTCTGGGATAAATCCCACCTGTTCTAGTGTTAATGTTTTTAGCAAAAATTGAAGGCAGATGTTTAGCTCGATGCAGTGGGCAATGGTCATAGAAATGAATTGTCTCGTTCCATCTATAAGATCGTGGCTAGTCGTCGCGGTGCTTATGTCATTTTCCATTGTTGTGTCGTATTCAACCATGTGCAGTTCCTCTCCATTAGCTATTCCATGCATGGCATATTTTCATCTTGTGCCAACAAATGTGTCTTGAGATTGATGGTGTCCAGGGGAGAAGAATCTTGGTTCTGGATCTTTAGAGCCCAAGGGAGGGGGAGATGTTGTTGGGTCTTAAAATGAGAAGAGAAAGTGGTCGGGATTGTCCACCTTTGATTCTGGACACATGGTTGGGCCTGGATTCTATTTATAAATTATGACAAGAAACAGAGTTTAAAGGTGCAGAAGGATCGCCCAACTCGAGTAGGGTACTGGTGGATGTGACTAGGGACGAGATATGATGGGAACTGGGATCGAGAAGGGTTTAAGGATATTAGGTGGAAGATGTCATGAAGGGGTTTGATTTGATTTTCGGGTGGTACCATTAAGTTGCATTTTTTTTCTCTGACTGTTTTTTTTCTTGAATATGTTAGAATTTGACAGTGACAGAAACGAGTTTAGTGTCTAAGAGGTTCTCTGTACCCACTGATAACATTAGAGCAGTGAGTAGACGCGACTCCTAGAGGGGGTGCCCCTTGTTCTATGGACCATAGACGTTTGTTCCCATCTCTGGCAAGGTATCTTTAGGTGGTGAGGTCATTCTAGCGATAACACTGGTTGTTTGATCTTGGGGGCTTGGCAAGTTAGGTTACCACAGTGTAATTGAGGGTGTTAATGCCTTCATAAAGAATTGTGTAAGAGCAGTCTCCCACTTGGATAGAGGTCTTGAGGGCTTGGGTGACATCAATTTGTATTGAGATTCTCGGAAGACGGCCATGGACCCATTTAGCGATATGGGTATTGATATAGAGCAAGGACCTCAGTTTTTGGCCAACTTTCTAAGTATCTCGATCTCGTAGTATTCTGTTAGAAATTTGAGAATTCGCACACTTAAGGTAGTTGAGTTTATGATGGCAGTTTTTATATTGAAGTCTGGTTTTCATCTCCAAACTGAGTGGCATTACTGATTAACGAACCAAGGACCGGCATGTTAGGCAGTTGAGAAATCTTCCTGAAGTTTGAAATGGACGTTGAAGAGATTAGAGCCTAGGTCAATGATCTCATATTGCCCAGATAGATTACGTGATGAGTTCCCCTATATCAGAGATAGCATTATAAGTTTCCAAGGAAGTCACGGATAAAGTGATGAAAGGTGGCATCAATGGAAGTAGTGACGACATCTTTGAAGAATATTAGAGTCACTAATTCATTGTATGATGAAGTCTGCTATCTCACCCGGGGCGTGGTTAGTATCTTGGTGGTGTGTTCAATCAAGTCTCATTCCGACATCTTCACTGACAGAGGGAGAAGAGTCATCGGTAGCAGAAGAGTCATCGACATCTTCCTTTACCAAGGTTGGACATGTTGATTGTTAATTACATGCTAGTACCCTCCCTTCGTGTTTTTCTTTTTCTTGGCAACCGTCACCTTATCTACTATTTTCTTTGAAACCACGTTTTGCACCTTGATGAATCAGGTTTCGCAAGACCACATCGAGGACAATTTTGTAATAGTGTATCTCGATGATACTGTGATCTATAAGTCCACCATGGAGGAGCACGAGTTATATGTAAAGTTAGCAAAAATGTTTGTTTGCCCAGACGAAGATTATATTCTTCAAACGTGTGATTAAATAAGGTTAGATTAGGACAATGTGTTAGAGCTGAGATATTTTCTAGGTTTGGCTAACTACTACAAAAAGATCGTCTGAGATTATTCATATATCCTTTAACCGAACTACTAAAAGCAAAATTTACTAATGTTACACGGAATGTCAGGCGGCCTTCACCGATTTGAAGCAGACTATGTCAGAAGATCCGATACTCGTACTGCCAATTATGTCCAAGTCTTTCAAAGGTCAAATGAGTGCTTTCGACTTTGCACTCTGAGGGTGAAAGAATGTCACCCTATTGCTTAAAAGAGTAGGAAGCTTAATGGGGCAGAACCAACTAAAACCACTAAAACAACCCTAGAGGGAGGTGAATAGGGTTTTTCAAAATTGATGGAAAATTTAAACTAAGCACAATCATAAATCTCAATCAAACCAAGTAATACTTCAATCAAGATACTAACTACACAATCTCAAGCAATTATAGAGTAATAAGTAAAGAGATTGAGTTAGAGTTACCCTCAAGCCTACATCTATCTCTTCAAGGAAGTCCCTTGTAAGAGTGCTAAAATCCACCAGTAACAATATTCTTCTATGTCAAGATCAAAATTTTACAATACTTGGTGATATCCTCCCACCAAGCACAAGCTTTGAATCCACAAAGCTCACCCAAGACTTGACAAGCCTATGCCTTGATCACAATCCTTTTACAACGATCAAATGTATACAAAGAAACCCTCTTGAAAGGAAATGAGTACAAATAAAGCTCTAGTACAATAGAGAGATGAGAGAATTAATGACTTGAAGAATGCTAACTCTCAATCAAAGAATTGCTCATAAAGATGCTCTCTTTAAAAATGTGAAATCATGAAGATGAAGAGAGAAAAGTTTAATTTAAAAGTCTTGATATTTCTTTAATGAATGGAGGCTTAGAATATGGTTTCCATAGTGTATGATGAAGCCCCAAATCATTTTATAAAGAGACGATATGAAATATAGCTGTTAGACGTAATAAATAAGCAAAGCTACTATTGCAGTCAACTAGGTTCCCTCTAAACTAGCCGTTGTAGTCTTGTCCTTGAAAATAGCCGTTAGAACTGAATTTTAACTAATGCAGTCGACTGTATTACCCTACTGCTTATCGGCTGCCTCACAGAACACCTTTTCTTATTTTGGGCATAACTTTTTCTAGAAAAATCAAATTAAGTGTTGGAAAGCTAATGAAAAGTTTTATCAAAATATAAAAAGTTAGCACCAAAAATGTTTTTAAGAAAATATGAGTAAGCTCCAAAATTCCTATATTTCAAGAACCACACTTGTGTGAATGGTTATGAACTCACATGCAATGTACAATGTGTCCTAAGGTCATTCTAGGTCATAGTCATCAATCCAAGCATCAAATCAAGACTAGTTACATAATAGTAAAGATCAATCATAATTGATAGTAACTTAGCCTATGCATTCTTGCTCTTTGACATTGGACTTGATGAAGCTTCGATGGCATGTCCACTATAGCTTTGAGCTTCTTTGGCTTTAATCCATGTATCCAACTTCTCAAATGTGTCTTCATGAATGTGTATGTGTGTACCTACTAAGAATTAACTCAAATCACACATTAGAACATAATCAATGTGTAGTTATCATCAAAACAAAAAGTAAGCCTAGGTTATCCAACCCTATGGCTAACCGCAACTACACCACCCATGAAAAAGAGTTGCTAGCATCGTGCATCATCTTAGAGTTTGGACACACTACTTACTTGGCTCTAACTTCGTAGCAAAGATAGACAACATCATGATAAGCCACTTATTAAACCAATCCAAGCTCACATCTAAACGAGCCAGAAGGTAAAAACTTTTAGTAGAATTCAACTTCATGCTCGAGTAAAAAGCAGGCTCAACCAACAACATTGCAGATGCCCTAAGTAGGAGATCCGAGCTCAATCAGTTGGCTTCGATAACCATGAATGCTATTGTTAAGGTAGACAACTGTGTTGCCATCAGAATTGGGAAAAAGATTAAGAAGGCCCTCACTAATGACCCTATAGCTCAACAACTGCTGAAACTTGTCAAGAGTAGTGAACTCAAGAAGAAAACTTACTACTGGCAAAAAGGAAGAGGCATATATGTAACGAAAGTTGATGATTTGATAGGGGAGAGGACGCTGGCTCTTCTTCAACAGGTTACTACTGGCTCCAAATTAGGGATGATTTACAAGAATATGTAAAGACATGCCTTCCTTGTCAGCATGACAAGGTTGAACGTATGAAGAAAGCAGGATACTATAATCTTTTCCAATACTTATGAGACCATGGGATAATGTGTTGCTGGAAGTGATCACTGGTTCACTAAAAGTTGGAGACTTGGGCACAATACTCGTTTTTATTGACCAATTCAGCATGTAAGTTTCATTGTAGCACCAAAATACTGCTTTCTTGAAGATACAGTGCAACTATGTTTCAAGTAGGGATAAAGTACTGGAGTATGCTGCAAGATATAGTTAGTGATTGGGATTCCAGCTTCATTGGAAAATTTTGGACAAAACTCTTCAAGCTTTTTAGATCTCAATTGTCAATGAGTTTGAGCTATCATCATGAACCAGATGGACAGACAAAACGATTTAACTCAATGCTAAAAGAGTACCTTCGTCATTTTGCCAGTGCAACATAGGAAAATTGGTTGAAGATTTTGGATGGTGCCTAACTTTGCTTCAAACTACGTAAAAGTTCCTCTATAGGGAAGAAAACTCTTAAGATTGTAAATGGATAGTAGCCATTGTCACCCCATGCTATCAACGTTTCCAAAATAAGATAGTGTCCAACGGCTGTAAGCTGTAGCAAAGAGTGGATGCATAATATAGATCTAACTTATTCTTAACTTGATAAAGTAGTAAGAAGAATGAAGAAACATGCTGACAAGAATAGAAGATCTCAGGAGTTCAACGTGGGTGATAAAGTTATGGTTAAGCTCTTGCAACAACACCGTAACTTCTTTAAAGGAAGAGATTCTTGCCTTGGATAGAAATATGAAGGACCCTTAAGTGAAGAAGATTGGCAAGATGACTTACAAAGTCAAGCCTCCATCTTGGTAAAGCTACCAGCTCCACAGCACGTTGCACGTTAGTATGTTGAAGCCATTTTATGAAAACGCTAGGACCCTTCAAGGAGTGAGATCTAGAAACCATGACTGAAACCCAAAGTAGTAGGAAAACATGTTACTGAAGCCATTCTAATGATAGAATAATTACAGTATCATGTAAGCGCCATTAAGAGTATCTGGTTAAGTAGCAGGTTTATACTAAAGAAGAGAACACTTGAAAAAAAAAACAGCAAATTTATCAGCCTCCAATAACCAGAAGCCTACCAAATGCATAAGTTGATGAGGGCGTCAACAACTCTAGTAAGGAAGAGTGTGATGGGCTGCCTTTTGTCACCACTTATAACAAGCACAACGCCGGTGTGCCTGCCTGAATAGTGCCCCTGCACCTTTCGAGCACAATGCTCGCGCGCTCGATTGTTGTGCCCGTGCATGCCATATGCCAACCATGAAAATTAGAAGATCCTCGCGTGCTTTTGGCTCATTTTTTATGGAGATAATCTTTGAACATATTAATGTTTATGTGTAAAGTTTCAAGTAATTTCAAGTTGTATTTCTTAGGAAAGGGGCATTATGACTCCTCCAATAGATGTATGTCTATAACTATCACTTGAGGTTTTTCTCCTAATGGTAGTATATGTGGGTGATGAAGCTTCATGCCAGTCCTCAACTACTTGAATTTTTATGAAAGTCAATCAATGTTTTTTTTCTCTTACAAAGACCGCTAAGCTAGCCAAATCCGGTACTAGGAGAAATGATATAAAATTAGCAGCAAGGTACAGTCTAAAGCTTGCCTTTGGTGGCTAACCTACGCCTAATATCCGATAGTCCTTTGCTTTATTCTAGCTTTCCTATCTAGCTATGTTGCATATCTTGGTTGCAAACAAAGCTCGTGTAAGTTGTAATGATACCTTTTGAAGTAATGAGAATATTTTGGACCGTTTGCCCTCATGTTGAAATTTACTTTTTATGCACTGTTGACTACAATTTGATGCAATGTACTAATGGATTGTTAAAATTGATTGGCGGAATTTTCATGTAAGTGGCAAGACGAGTGTCATACACAATTACCTTGTGCCATCAAGTGTTATCGTGTGTCACATCAATCTTTTAAGGCGAGTTATAGAAGGTTTCAAGCAAAATAAAGGCCAGAGATGTAGTCACCACATATACAAGTAGAAGCTGCATGAAAGAAGAACATGTTAAAGGATCGTGGTCTTAATTAGTGGTACTGTTGTGGCATGGTCTCAGAAGTGGCATGATCAACAGTGGTGGTTGTGGCAGAGTCTCAGAGGTATGTTTGTTTTATGCGACGACGACGAGAGCAACTGACTTGGTGGCGATGATCGCGGGCATGATTCATCGGTAGAGGTCCAAACTTAATTTAAATACAAGGGTTCCATGCGTCAAGGTTTGGAAGGAGGATAGTATTCGTGAAGGTCTACGGAAAGGCATGTGAAATGGTTCGCTTCCATGGTTGGGGACTAGGGTTGATAGAGTAGTTTGAAAAGGAGAGTTAGTGGTCTTGGCAAGTCCGTCAGATGGCTAGTGTTGGTTGGGGAATTGCAAAGGTGCAAA
The DNA here is from genome assembly GCA_033070095.1 of Escallonia herrerae. Taxonomy (NCBI): domain Eukaryota; kingdom Viridiplantae; phylum Streptophyta; class Magnoliopsida; order Escalloniales; family Escalloniaceae; genus Escallonia; species Escallonia herrerae. Next base: position 123,617 of record JAVXUP010001621.1, on the reverse strand, counting down.
TTTCCAATCCTACGCTTCTAACAAAGTCAATTATGAGACAATTCACGCTTTTCATCTACAAAAGAGGATGAAGGAACATAATTTTTTTTGTTGAAAGGCCAACTATAAACCGAAAAAGGAAAAATGACTAAGTTGGTTAGAAAAGAAAACTTAAGGGGCATATAGTGAATTTTCCTTTATATTACTACAAAATATACAAGAACTGAGAAAGAGCGCATGGCTACTTAACAAGCATGTACTAACCTCAGCTAACAGAATAAGTTGATAGGTGAAATCAGTGAGTCGTCCAAAATATACAAATCATGATCCAATGAGCAAAAGTGGAGTTGGGTGATTTCCAATGACCATTGTTACAGTTCTCTCCTTGAAAAAAAAAAAAACAGACTACATTGTTTTATTTCTTATAGTTCATATGTATTATACTCTCCGACTAACTTTTTCCCCGTTGAAAAGAAGGTTTCTTTCTTAGATTTTACTTTTAAAATCCAAATGTGGCCTTAAGTTTAAAATTTTAGAGTGTTTAATGTAATAATGTTTCACTTTGTTTCAGGCTATAATACTGGGACTATAATTCGCTAAGTTTGGAACTTGGGGCTTAGGACAAGGCTTTCAGTCCTTACAAAGGCAGTCTCATTCTTTCAAGGCAAGTAATAGGGTTTTAAGGGAAAACGAAGTCCAGAAGTGCGGTCACTACATACCAAGGAGATGCTGCGTGGAAGAAGAACATGACAAAAGTAGAAATAGGCATTTGTGTACATGAAGGATTTAGATGGAAGCATGGATTAGCAAATACTGAAATGGGAACTGGCAGGGAGCACGTCATAGCACCAGCTGTAGAAGAGGCAATATGATGGGCCCTGGATCAATATTATACCCAAGTTGAAATTTTCTCATATTTTGTGTGATTTTAAGAACTTAAGGTCTATTTGAAATCATTTTTAGTTTTAGTTTTTAATTTTAAAAAAAATAAAAATTAAAACCAGTTTAGTTTTTATTTTTCACAAAAATAAATGGGTGTTTGATTAGTTAGTTTTATTTTGAGTTTTTCTTTACCATTTTTTAAAAAAAATTTCCACCTTTCACCATCATGGGTAGCACCACTGCCATAATCAAATGCGATGGTGGTAGGGTGGTGACGGTAGGACAAATTATGGGTTGTGCGACGGTGCTGAGGTGGTGGCGTTGCTTGAGGTCCTGTTGATTGTCCATGGCAATGGGGTCGAGATGGTGGGTTGAGGTCTGATTCATTGTCGAAGTTGTAGGTTGGCAACGAGAGCCAGATCCGTGGGTTAGTGACGGAGGGCCTGATCTGTGGGTGGCGATGACGATCGAGTGGCGAGGCTGGGGGCAAATCTGTGGGTTGCAGTGGCGAGAGTGGTGGGGGTGTGGCAGACCCGTGATTGGCAACGGCGATAGAGGCATTTTTGTGGGTCACGACGGTAATAGGGTGACAACAGGGCAGATTTGGCCGATGTAAGGAAGTGTTTGGTGGTGGTGGTGGAGCTCTGTGTGTGAGGGGGTGTTCTTAAAATGATACTCATTATTTTGCTTCTAACAAAGTTTGAAGGTTGGATCTCAAAACTGAAAAACCAAAACTTCAAAATGGAGTTTTAAAAAGCAGGCTTATTTTAAAAACTGGTTTTCAAAAATAAAGTGAAAAAAAGAAAAGAAAACTGTCTATCAAACAGGTTTTTTCCTCCAGTTTACAAAACTAAAAAAAACTTGTCAAACGCTACCTTAGTAGGCTAGGCTGCATTTTGTAAGATCGACTAGTACCTGGAGCAAGGACAATGGAAGCTCTGGAACATATTGTTAAGTGATGCTCTGCTCTAAAAATTTAAGTTGTTAGAAAATGCGTCCAACAATTTATATTTTGCTCTCTCTCTCTCTCTCTCTCTCTCTCTCTCTCTCTCTCTCTCGCGTGCGCGCAAGCTCTCAATTTTAAGTGGAAATACAAACTAAGGTACAGAACCTCCATGTGCACAAATAATGAGTGCAAATTACGCTACTTTAGAAGGGGACTAAAGATGTAAGCGAGAAGAATCAAACTCAAGACCTTGCGAAAATTAGAGATATGATAATATCATGTGAAGTTACCATATATCCTCTGAAAGTCTAAGCATTTAGAGAATGGCACAAGGATTGTATATCATGCTTTAACAAGTAAATGATCTTATTTTGGTGTTCTAATGAAATATATGATGGTTAAAAAAAAAAGAAAAGAAGGAAAACAATAGAGACGATACATTTTAGAGCTAATTACAGCAGTGTCCCTGAGTTTAGGGTGAAATTATAGTAAAGGACACTAAGTTCCAAAATGTAACATACCATGACAAAAAACGTTAAAAAAGTAACATTTATCCGACAGGGTTCTGTCCATAAAGTGTAATTTTCATCATTATGTATTTTAAAAATGACAATACTGTCCTTGTACAGTTTGTCTTGAATAATTTTTATAATTTTCAAATTAGGATATCAAACCCTAATTTTTTAAAGGGCAAATTATACTTATGTCCCTGAGGTTAGGGTATAATTACAGTCAAAGACAATAGTTTGGACAAATTACACTTATGTCCGTTGACCAAAGAAATACAAAAATACTTAACGGTTTTGACGAAAAAATTAAATTGCCTTTAAATGAAGTTAGAAATTCCATCTTCTTAAAAAAAAAAAAGTAGGGCCACAAAAGAAACAAAAGGAAGAAGAGACAAGATAGTTAAGTGAATAAGAAATAGAAGTGGGCGTTCAGCCCAAAGAACCGATGAAAACCATATGACAGAAGCAGAAAAAAAGAAGACGGCGGCGGGAGGCCAACAGGCGACGGTACCAACGACTTGCTCTTGGGTCCGTTTCGAGGTGGGTACTCCGACGATGTTTGTTTGCTCGCCAGATTTTAAGAGGGTGCCGAGCTTAGTGACTACGAAGGGGGGGTGGAGCCGGTGCCGAGGCCGGGGACCATGCTGGACTTGATGTACTCGACGGTGATGAGTTTTTTGAGGTCGTCATGGGTCAAGGTGGGGGTAGGTGTGTAGGCTAGATGGAGAAACGGGTGTGGGGGCGAAGGGAGGGGGTGCGTAAGAAGAGGCGAGTGGTGTGGTTGTGGTGGTGGAGGGAGGTAAATTGCGAATTAGGGTTTCAAAACCCTAATTTACAGATTGATACTCTTAGGGTTTTGATGCAGATTGAGAAATTTTGATGAAATAGACTGCAAAGATAGAGAAAAAAAATCAATTTTAGGGTTTTAAAAGCCTAATCTTTTAATTAAGGCTTGAAATCTTAATTTAAAAATTTTAAAAATATTCAGTATATATAGTAGAAGGGGTAATATCGTCAATTTAAAAATAGGTGCTGATGATATCATAAAAAAGTACACTTTTTGGACAGAATCCTGACGGATGGACATGTTTGCTACATTTTAAAATTGCTTGGTCACGGTATGTTACATTTTAAAACTTAATGTCCTTGACTGTAATTATACCTTAACCTCTGAGACATAGGTGTAATTTACCCTTTTTTTAAGATAAGAGTTTTTGAAACCCTAATTTGAAAATTAGGCTTTTGAAATCCTGAAATTAGGAGGATTTCAAACCCTGATTTAGAAATTAGGGTTTCAAAATCCAACCTTAATTTTGAAACCTTAAAATTAGGGTTTTAAAACCCTAATTTTCAAATCAGGGTTTTGAAACTTAATTTGGTCTCCAGATCTAAAATCTCGCCGCCCACTCCCTCACCCCATGCCGTCGGCAGCCCAAACCTCACGCCCCCGGGCGTCGGCAGACCAAGCCCCCTCCCTCATCTGGGTGGATGCTGGCAGCACCCTCCCTCACGATCCCAGGTTATAAAACATTCAATGCTCTCACGATCTTCGGTTTAAGATGTGACCAGAGCTAAGATTGATGTTCAATCCTAGAACTGCTTGTGCTCATCCAGCTGCCCCTTTTTACATAAATTCAACTTTTGTAGTTTGGGGTGCTTGTCTCGATACCATAGATTCTCTCTTACGCGTTGAGGGTCCTTCCAAGTGTATATCAAATCCTGATGTTGTTAACTCCTGGGTGTTTACTTCAGAAATCTCTACTTTGGTTGGCGTTAATCGGGGTAATGCAATCCTCATACCCTTGTAAATTTTTTTCAAGATGTTATGTTTTGAACGAAGATTGCACTCTGCACTCACACAGGCAGAGCTCGGGGCTAACGGGGTGGAGAAGTTTCAGCCGGATGGAGAAGCTCGGGGCTGACGGGGTGGAGACTAGCCTGAAGATGATGGTGAGGAATAGAAGATGACAAGGTGGAGGAATCAGGCGGATTTCAGTCAAATTCGCAGTGGCGTGGTGCTGATGGAGGAATACAAGATGATGGTGAGGCGGTGAAGAAGAGCCAGTAAGGTCGTGCCCCCCACCACCATACAAAGTTTGATTTTCTGTTTTAGATGAAGTAATGGCATTGGAAAAAAAAAACAAGGTTCCAACTTAGGAGCAATAAAGTCTTTTCATTAAAATTGTTAGAATTTTTAAAATTTTGCTTGATTAACAGACATACGTGTAATTTGTCCAAACTATTGTCTATGCTTGTAATTAAACCCTAACCTCAGGAATACTGCTATAATTAGCCCTACATTTACTTCTGATTAATAATTACTTAGTTTTCTTTATTGATTTTTAAAAAAGGAATCAATTATCTGGCAAAGAATATCATTTAAATAGAGCATCACAACACAATACCGATCCGGCTTCCTATGCATTTCAAACAAATCTAATGTTTACGCTTTCGGAAACCTTGAAGTATTGCCACGTACTCTTTATTTTTTTAATTTTTTCATATTGCTGAAATAACGTGCCTAGTTCTTTGTTCATAAATGTTTGTGAAATTTCTCAATACTTGTAATACGCATTTACAAATTGACGAAAAGAAGCTTGTTCGTTTTTAAGAAAAAAAGAGTAAATCATAATTCTCAGCGAATTCTACTTGCAAAATAACTCATGCCTTCTACCGCACCAGGACGAATGAAATTGATTTTGGTCTAGAGCGGCAGGATAGGAGAAGGCAAAAGGAGCCGGGTCAGTGACATCGAAAAAGCTATGGAATTGCAGCGAGCCATGAGAGATAATAAAAGAATAGTCTTATCTCTTGGATACAGAGAAAGTAGTGATGAAAAGATCAAAAAGCTAAAAGTAAAAGAAATTCTACGGTAAATTGGTCCAAAAGCTATGTCACGCCTTTTGCTTATAAAACTAGTACCTTTGAACACCAAAGCACCACCATGCCAATCTTAAAAAGCAGCCGGTTTTTTACCTAAAAAATTTCCTAACTTTAGAGATCAAAGGTCTCTCAACCATATTCTAAAGGAAAAATACAAGTTTAGAGTGAGGCTATTGGCACACTTTCGTGCACTATTTACATGTTTTCTAAGATTTTATTCATCCATATTAGATTGAGAATGTATTTCTGTCACTTTACTCTGAAAATGGGGCATGTAAATAATAAAAATCACCTGTAAACATAAATACTTTGTAAGGAAAAGATGACCGTCATGACAAGACCACGTTGTATGACCATGTTCTTCCCCATCTTCAGCCTGTTTTTTCCTTGTCATGTGACAACGGCTCGTTCCCGTTGACGGCCCTACAATAGAGACGGATAATAAGAAATCTATTGCGCGTTCAAGGAAAAATTATATCTATTACTGCTAAAAACTTGATCGGAAACCGTGGCATATAGAACAAAAGAGTGAAAGCCAGGTAAGAATTCTGACGGATAAGCTCTCCTATGCTTAACTATGAAAAAAATAATAAGACACGATTTGTATGTGTTTGAAGTTGTCCACATACTCAGAGATAGTCCCCTTTATATAACTCTAGTTAAAAGACTCCTAATAGAACTAGGAGTTCTGACAACTGGGCCATTAGCCGGATCTATTAGAATCATGTTAAGATCCTTGGGTATCACGTTAAGATCTCATTAGGATTCTTGTTCTTTTTATATGGTAGCTCCTATGTGGTAGCTGCCAAAACTCGTGGTTGACTGGGCTGACCACATGTCACATCTTGGTTGAGAGTGTATTTTTAATTATATTAACATCAATTACAAAACAAAAACTGGATAGCAAATAAGAATTTCGAAATACATGCACCACCTTTCTTTGTTTCATTCTAAATTAGCAGGAATACTCCTATTTTGAACTGCTCAACTCAATTCTACTTTATTGCTAAAAATTTGAAAAGGTGACAACTAAAACATCACTACATGGTCAATTTTGAGTTGCTAGTCAACGATAGCAGTGAGACTTTTGTATTCCTTTCTTTGATGTAAGATAAGGTTTTACATAAACGAAAGTAGAAAACATACAATATATTAAATGTCTTTAGGCATAAACATCTAATTTAAGCAACATGACATCCTACTAAGAGAGTATGCCTTAAGCTGTTGGGGTAGCTCGACTATGTTGGGAAAAAATACCACCAAACTCAACACAGTGCCAATAGAATATTCAAGTTCATTTATACACTTTTGACCCTTTTATATGGCGCTGCTGACATGGGAACAATGAATCTAACGGGTAATGCAATTAATTAAGTAATGTACAAATTCGCCAGAAGACACGATATTTAAACATGGAATCCCTCTGGCACGAAGAAGAAAACTTCAAAGGACTTGGAATACTTTCCCTGAATCTATAATAGTAAGGATACGATGCCAACTTCGAATCAATTCATAATTATTGAACAAGCATTAAGTAGACAAAGATGGATTACAATTAGACATGAAAAAATCTCACGCGAAAACTAGTTGTATGTGATGTAACAAGAACAGTAATGTCCTGACCTTCAAACACGATCTTCGATGTCTGAGGTCATGTTTCACCGTCCGCTAACATAAGTTCCAACTGTAATGCCGCCATTCCTTTCTCATTGTTTTTGTTCACTTGCTTTTTTTCTTTTCCTCTCTACCTTCGTTCACGAATATGCAGGCTTCTAAAACTGAGCTTTAAACCTTCAAGTGGGGCAACACTTAACTTATAGGTCCATCCTTCACATAAGAAGTGAAAAAAAAAAAAGCATTGATCGACCTCCACTACTATCCGCGAGTTGGGATTTATCCCCCTCAACTTCGAAGTTTACTAAAAATCTCTCACAAGTACAAAAATTGTTCATTTCATAGTCATATTTTAGCTCATTGCGATTCTTCAAACCCCCTCTCTCTTCCCTCTCTCACTTCCACCTAGTCTATCACCCCCACCTTGCCACACTGTTCCGTTGCCGATCACGTCTTCCACCACCACACACCATCAACACACACCCTCCACACCAACACAACATAGACCCACACATACGCACATGCACATACTCTAAACATACAGACATCCACACCTACAAATGCATATGGTTGTGTCCCCTCCTCTTCCATCCTCCGTCATCCACAACCACACACCCACAACACACGCAAACACAAACACTCACACACCCACATACTCAAGCACACTGCTATCATACATAAACACCCACCCACACCAACTCACTGCAAGCACACATTACACGCTCCCAACAAACACAACGCATGGTTTAATCCCCCCCCTCCCGGTGATCTGCCACCACTTACCAATATATCCACTTACATGCAAACATAAAAACACACCACGAGTTTTCCCCTCCCCATCCCCCTCCCCCTTCCCCACCACCTACCTCCACACACACACACACACACACATACCAGTAATTATACACACGCTGCACACACCCCCAAATTCATACACGCTACTCTCCCAGATAGACACCCCCAAACAAAACTCATTGAACGCACATAATAAGACACAACCAACACACAAGGCGCACGCGAGCACACACGCACGCACTACACACACTCACAAACACACTCCTAACCACACATCACACACACACACACACACTCTCTCTCTCTCTCTGTTGGCACCAAAATTTTGACAAAAGGAGGTTGCTAAAACAAAGCCCAAACTTTTGGTCCGCTTTTGAAAGTCCAATAAATATTAAATTGGGCTGGCAATGGCCCAATTGAGATAAAGGTGGCCATATCCATGGATGAAGTCAGATTCTCTCAAAAGTTAGATAAAGTCAGATTTTATTGAAAGACTTGGAGATAAGAGATAGCAACTAAGAAAGATAGGCTTAATTTTATCAACACATGGGATTCACTTGAAGTGAAGTGACATTCAAGGGAGGGACACTTCAGCTATTTAAAGGTATTCTGGCTAAGGAAAAAGGGGGCTCCCTCGGAAAAGGGAATCAGTGAACAAAAGAGAGAAAAGAAGCGGACTCCTTTGGCAGAGAAGAAAGAGGTCCAGAAAAGGGGAGAAATTTTCTTTTTTCCTGCTTTTCTCATTGCCGTTCCTTTTCCTACTAATTCAACCTGTTTCGGTTGGTGCTTGCAATAGAAATGGTGATTACAGCTTAGAAGGTAGCAGGAAAATGGTCACTGTGCTTTTCATCTTCCTTTTTTTGGGCTGTTCCTTTTTTCTGTCAATCAAACTCGTGTTCTGTTGCAATAGAATTCATGTTTTGCTGCTACAGCAAAGAAAAAAAAGGGATAAGGTCACATTTCTGCCGTCCCGGGGCTTTGATTCCTGAACCTAATGGTGGATCATCAAGTCACTTTGCCGCTGGGCCGTTGCTTCTTTTTCACACACACACACACACACACACACATATATATATATGAAAAAAGTTTCTTTCAAAAAAAAATTGTAATATATATCCATAATTATTCATGTCTTTCTATAACTAACTTATACTTTTGAGTGTTTGGCAGGAATGAAATTACTTTCATAAGATCAAAATTCACACTCGTGGTTCGAAGGAAATAAGTGATGACATATAAAGATGCTTTGCTATCATGCAACACTGTAACCACTAGCTCAAAGATCACTAGGCCTATGGGCTCATACCCCTTAGGACAAAGGTGAAGGCCACACGTCTCCAATGGGTCAACCCCTATGGAATAAAGGTTAAGGCCACAGGTTCCTAGGGGCCTCCTATCTATTGAACAAGGGTCAAGGCCACGAGTTCCTGGGAGCATCCCGTCTATGGAACAAAGGTCAAGACCACAAGTCCCCAAGGGGTCAGCCCCTATAGAAAAAAGGTTAAGGCCACAGATTCCTAGGGGCATGCCATCTATGGGACAAGGGTCAAGGCCACAAGTTTCTAGGGGCATGCCGTATACAGCGCAAAAGTTGAGGCCACAACTTCTCAGAACATAGCCACCCACAAACTTATACCCCTCACTACAAGAAAAGAGGCCTTTTGCGACGGAAGTTATTCGGTTGCTAAATCATCTTTCACCGACGGAAAGTATCGTTGGTAAAACTTCCGTCGTTAAATACTATTAGCGTCGGAATCAGACGTCGCACAAAGTTTTTAGCGACGGAATTTTTCTGGCGGTCTTTTAGCTACGGAACTTCCGTCGCTAAAACTTTTTTAGAAAATTTTTATTTCTAAGGGTTTAATAAAACACTTTTAGCGACGGCATAACTCCGTCGCTAAAAGTCCGTCGGTAAAAGTGTGACCTTCACCGACGGACTTTTAGCGACGGCTTCATTCCGTCGCTAAAAGTGTTTAATAAATCCCCCTGATCTGGTTTTCTCTCTCCCCATTTCTCTCTTCGAATAATTTGAGTTCTCACCGCCGGCGATCCCACTGCCCCACCTCTACTGCCCCGTTCTCACTGCCGTTCTCATCTCCACTGTGCCCTACCGCCGGCGACACCTCATCCTCCCCCCCGATGCCGCATGACCAACATATCCACCTCCACTGCCACCGTACCACCAACACCGCCGCGGCGCCTCACTCCAACGAAGCATAAATCGACAGACGGCCTCATGGCGACCTCTGTATCGGCAGCACCGGTCTGAGTTCTAAAGACCTCCGTCCTCCGGTCACTCCACCGGCGCTGACAGGCCACAACTCTGAGCTCCCAGATCCCAATCTTCATCGATCTTCACCATCGGCGGAGCAATCGGCGACAAAGGTATGTTCCGATTCACCTTAATCCTACCATTATAATTGCTATGCAATTTGATAACTCTTACCTTTTGCTGAGATCATAATAATCATCTCAATAAAGATACATCTGTGCTGGCCCTATTTATGGGTGATTTTTTTATTGGTGTTAGTGTTGTGGTGGACATTGGTTCCAACTGGAGCCATTAGATTCCTGGCCGGAGCAGGTGATGATGTTGTAATATTATGCTTTTCCACATGTAGTTGCTTAGTATTAGCCCATAGCTTTTATGGTTTTTGACATTGGTTCCAACTGGAGCCATTAGATTCCTAAGTCATTGCTTCTCTTTTGTAATCATGTTACTGGTAATTACAAATACATAGTAGTTAAGTGGACTTGAAATGTGGTTTCTTTTGAATTCTGATGGATTTGGTTTCTTTTAATCTTCATTTTCTAAAGGGGTATTTTGGAAGGTAAATGTTCATTTCACGTTTGCTCTTTTAAGATAAGATAGAGAGATTTAGGGGCAAAACTGGAAATGAAATGCCTAGAAACACTATTAAACATCTTAGACTTTTCAGTTAGAGAGATATACCTCATATATATGTTCTGTGTTTGTCAAGATGCCAAGTTGAGAGAAAAGGAAGTACCTCAGGAGGTATTGCCTGATTTAAGATAAGGTAACAGTTCTGCCAAGTTCCAAGCTAATGAGTGTGTCCACATCTGCTGATGCTGGTTTCTTCGATAGGGCTGCAAGTATGGCCCTTCAATTCAACCAGGTGATGAATTTGTTCTTGAGTCTCTAAACTCACTACCACCTTGAGACACACCTAGGGAACACATCCAGCTAACTTCCATTTCCTGAATCACATGGAATGAATCCAAAGTGTTAGATAGGGCATTCATGCTTATACCTGCCAAGCGAAATTAACGCCTCAATTCCGAACCCTAATTTAAACTGATTGAACCCTAAATTGAATACCCTAATCCAATCAAACCCTAAATTGAACTTATTCAACCCCCTAGTTGAATCCTAAATTGAATGTCCCAATTCAACCGATCACTAAATTAAAGTAATTGAACCATAATTGAACCTTAAATTGAAGTAATTGAACCCTAATTAAACCATTAATTGAATGCCCTAATCGAATTGAACCCTAAATTAAACTAATTGAACCCCCCTAATTGAATGCCCTAATCCAATCGAACCCTAAATTGAACTAATTAAACCCCCTAATTGAGCCCTAAATTGAATGCCCCAATTCAACTGAACCCTAAATTGAACTAATAGAACCCCCTAATTGAACCCTAAATTGAAGTAACTGAACCCCCTAATTGAACCCTAAATTGAATGCCCTAATCGAATCGAACCCTAAATTAAACTAATTGAACCCCTAATTGAACCCTAAATTGAATGTCCTGATATAATCGAATCCTAAATTGAAATAATTCAAGCGCATCAGATATGTGCATTTTGAACAATTTTTTTCCATTTGAACATTGATTATTTGTTTGATAATTTTAGGTTGTTAATTGTGCATTTGAGAATTGTGATTATTGATCGATGATTTTAGTTGTTAATTGATGATTTTAGGTTATTAGCTGTACATTTGAAGTAATTGCGATTATTAATTGATGATTTTAGGTTGTTAATTTTTCATTGAGCATTTGAGATGTTGAGATTATTGACAGAGGATGGGACCCAATTGGATTGAATGTGTGATTTTTGTTAATTTTTATTGCATTGAGCATTTGAGAATTGAGATTGTTGATGGAGGATGGAACCCAATTGGATTGAGATACCTGTTAGTTAGCGCAGAAACGGACACCACGTCTGATCGACGGTGTCTGACATTTAAAAATAAATCAACGTATGCCGATGTGTCTGGAGGTGCGTGTCGATGGGTGTTGGGCACGTGTCTGGAGGCGTCGGACACGTGTCCGGGGGTAGGAGGTGTCAGACACGTATCTGACACCATATCGACACCCTATATGAGGTGTCATAATTGAGATTGTTGACTGTGCATTGAATTTAGGTTAATTAGGTTAACGGGACATTTTTAGCATGCACCCCCTAGAATCTCATCGTGTCTCCAGCACTGGCTATAATTAGCCCTAATTAGTCTTGATTAACAATATTTTAATAAACCCAATTAACCCTAATTAGCTATAACGAGCCTAATTAGTTTTAATTAACCCTAAGAACCCAATGAAAATCAAATTAGCTGTATTACCCCAAATTAGCCCGAATGAACCCAATTACGCGTATATTGATTATAGTTAGCCTAATTAGTCATAATTTGCCCTAACATAATCCAATTAAGCCTAATTAGCGCTAATTAGGACTAATCAGCACTACTCGGCACAATTAAACCCAAATTAGGACTAAATAGCCCTAATTTGTCCTAATCAACCCGAATTAGCTATAATTATCTGAAAGCAGCCCTCATTAACAATAATTAGCCCTAACATAACCCAGTTAAGCCTAATTAGCCCTAATTAGGAATAATCAGCACTACTCGGCACAATTAAACCCTAATTAGGACTAAATAATCCTAATTAGTCCTAATCAACCCTAATTAGCTATAATTAGCCCAAAGTACTCCTCATTAATACTAATTAGCTCTAACATATCTTCAAAAATCCTAATTAGATTAATTAAACCCATAACGCTAAACCCTAAACGTTAATACTCGTAATTAACCTTAATAACCCAGTTAGCCCTATTTAGCCCTTGTACATCCCATAAATACTCCATATTGCCCAGAGATGGTTCAATTACTCGTTGTTTTACAAACCCTGCCTTCTTTATATTAGTTGTTGTTTAGAGAAGTCCATTGGCAATGAGAACTCCCATGAAGAAGAGGACGACGAGTCTAGTGAAGAAGATGATGATGATTCCCAAACTGAAAATGACTGACTTGTAATGTTGTAACATCACGGAAAAAATGTAGTAACATTCTAGAACTTGGTTCATATTGATGTGTTTTTGCACTTTCGTTCATATATGTAGTGTCGATGATGATTTCTGAAAAATTATTGTTTTTAATGTGTTAATGTCTTTGCAATTTATCTATACGAAGTCAGATATGGATAGGATACGAGCTATTCTTGGCCAGGCTAGACGCCGAGCTGCTTCCACCCCGGTGGGTCTCACCTCGTCATTGCTCCCTGATAACGAGGCAAAGAGTGATCACGTACAACCTTAGCACCAGCCCCAACCTCAGCCGTCGCCTAAGCCCCAGCCCCATCCGTCGACTTCGTCATCGCTCCAGCCCCAGTCGCCGCCCCAGCCCTACACAAATTCTCCTTCTTTCGTGGGTTCTACCATCGGTATAGTTGATAACGATATTTAGTACATTTTTACTAATTTATATTTGAAGTATATTTGAACTGTATTAATGTCTGTGTTTTGTAGGATCTCGACGAGGATATGGCCCTACACGCGGGGTACGCATTAACCCCCAGCGTAAACAAAGAGTTACGCTCACCCAGGAAGGCCTGTAAGTAAAATAAAATCACATCAAGCCTTATTTTGTACATTTGGGATGTTAATTTATATTTGAACTATATTAATTAATTTATTTACTTCTTTGGCAGGATCCTGGAGAATCAGGCGAGGACGAAGATCGACGTTCTTGTGAAGGGCCGATTCACCGAGCCACGCCTATACTGGAAGGACTGGGATGCCGTTACGATGGAGTCCTTATGGGAGAAGTGGCTGGAACGTTGAAGTATTTTTTCATGTGATAGTATTTGTTTAATTAGACTTTGTTTTCTAAATTAATTTGTGTTATTGAATGCCTCGCAAGAGGGGTTCACGTTTGACTCGGCTGATCAGTAGGCACTAGGGCGGCAGGCCTTCTTTTCTTACATCGCTAAGAATTACCGCCGATGGCTCCAAGACCCACGAGACAGGGCGAAGAAGACGCTACCCAATGGTGCCCCGATGTCGGAGATGAAAACATATCCCCCACATTGGATATCTCTGATTGTATGGGGGGATATGATAGATCGGTGTGTTGGGACGTCAAGAGTAAGAAGGGGGCCGAGAACAGACTGAAAAACAATCCAACGCACACGGGGGGGTCAGTGCCACACGACATCGTCCGACACATGAATGCGGTCCAGAACCCGGATCTGGAGGCGGATGAGGTGGTAGCTCTGACGTATAACGAGACACACGTGCGGAAGAGGGACAAGGATGAGGCTCGCCGGGCCGGCGACTATGTTTTGATATTGCCCGGCGGATCGATGTAAGTCGATGTGTTTAATTAAAGTGTTAATTTTTTCTTATTATCCTCAATGTCTGTTGCGTTAATTAATGCCCTAACATATCTTTAAATCACTATTCTTGCAGGCCTCGTATGAACAACTTAGGGAGTCCGGACAGCCATCAGCGTCCACTAGTACGGGTGTGAGTACTGGGGCGTTGAAGCGATGGCTGGATACGCCGGAGGTCGTCAATCGGCCGTAAGGCCGCATATGCGGCCTGCCTAGCACGACTGCTCGCGCGGTGATAGGAGTGTCCTTACCCCTCGCTGCCCCTGCACAAACACCGGCTCCTCGGCATCCGCTGGACGAGGAAGAGATCCAGCGCATTGCTATGGTGGTGTTGAGGCTGATGAAGGAGCAGGATCAGCAGGGTACCGCTACCGAACATGTCGAGCCAGCCCCGGATCAGCAGGATCCAGATCCAGGACTCAGCAACCCCTGATGAGCCCCTTCTCGTGCCCGGTCCCAGCTTGTCCTCCCTCCCCCCGCCCGGTCGCAGCTTCCCCCCTCCCCCCGCCTGGTCGCAGCTTGTCCCCCCTCCCCCTGCCCGGTCCCAGCTTGTCCTCACCTCCCCCCGCTCAGACCCAGCGTGTCCCCCCTCCCCTCGCCTGGCTTGTACATCATGACTATCTTTATAATTGATTGTAAATATTTCTTTGTGTATTGCTTATTGTGCGTTGTTGAGAATAGAAATTTTCATTACAGGTTTGAGTAATAGAAAAATAAAAAAATTTGACTTTTGGCGACGGATTAATTCCGTTGCCAAAGTCTTTCTTGTACTAACTTTTGGCGACCGAATATTCCGTCGCCAAAACATTATTCCGTCGCTAAATTCACAAAATAGAAAATAAATTGAAATACGTAAAATATAATTAGCGACGGATATTTTGTCGCTAATTAATAAATAAATCCGTCACAAAAAATGAGATATTAGACAACGGATTTGAAAATCCGTCGCCAAACTTTTAGTAACGGGCTTTTATACGAGAGACTTTTAGCGACGGTATATCTGTCGCTAAAACTTTTAGAGACGGAATTTTGGCTTTTAGCGATGGATTTCCTCATCGCTAAAAGCCTTTTTTCTTGTAGTGCCTTGGGACACAGGTTACGGCCACAAATCCCTAAGGGGTCAATCCTCAAGGACCAAAGGCCAAGGCCACAGGTTCTTAGGGGCTCCTCACTTGTGAAACATGGTCTACAACCACAGTTTCCCCTGGGTCACCCCTTTTGGAGCATAGACTATTGCCTCGACTTTCTAAGGGCCTACCACATGCAAAAAATAGACCACGACCTCAATTTCCCAAGGGGCATTATCCTGTGAAGCACAAACTTCAGGATCCGCATCCCATTACTTATGAGGCAAAGGCAACCGACGTAGTAAAGCCATTGGGGCATAAGCTAAGGACGCATCCAGTCAGAATCCCTGGACCTCACTAGGATAACACACGAGGAGGCTTCTCGTTGGCTCAGGTATGCTGCCAAGCGACGACTGGACTACCAAGCCTATCCAGAAAGCATATTGAGTCCCAAAAGAGTCCAATAGGAAAACATGGACGAGAAACCAGTAAAAATACAAGGAAATCAACCAAGAAATGTTGGTGAAATTAAAGTGCTCTATAGGGCAAAGACTTTAGAAGCCAATGTCGAACCAAACAGGCATGTGCCGTCTGGAAACTCTAGGTGATATATCCTACCTGTCTGGCCACACAAAAATGTTAAGTTTGTTTCTATAATGATGGTAGGGTCAAAACCAGTGGGGCATAAGGATGGATCTACTTCTCATAACCAATCATCCCAGGTTGATACAACCGCCATAGTTGCTAGTTTAAATAATACATTGAGCCTTGAAACAGGTGAGATAAGGGCCATAGAGTCACCGGTCTTTAGGAATGAAGCAAGAAAAGGAAAAAACTGCCAGCCAAAACCTAAAAGGAACGTGAGGGAAGAAGTGTGTGTGGTTAATAATCAAAGTTCCACGGCTTCCAGCACTGACCTAAGGAAAAAAACCCAAGGAAAGATAAAAGAACAGTGCATCGGAAGAACTGCTCAGTTCGTGTAACCCGCTCTATGGCAGCCATAGGGGCACCTGTCGATGGGGCTATTAATCCAGTGTTCAAAGAAGTGTCTGATAAGTTGGCATCTCCTGAAAGTGCCTCAACTACTCAGACTGCTTCCCTTTCTGCCAGCGAGAATACCGAACAAGGTCGGTATTCAATACCAAATGATAAAAGTGAAGATAACTTCTCTTCTGATGACAAGTGTACTAGAGTGCATGATCTTGAAATGCACCTCGGTCAAAAGAACACAAGGTCTAAAATGATCAAAAAAGTCGAAGAACAGTTGTAGGATTAATAGAAAAACAACTCGCCAAGGAAAATAACAGTGATATTGAAAAGAGATATAATGGGCCTTCCTTGAAAGAAAGGATAGAGAAGGAATTTTCTTTTCCTAACGAAATCGTCAAAGAGCTCTTCGATGGCTTGGTGAACGAAGGCCTTATAACTCTGCCAAAGATCAAAAGGCTTGAGGAGGAAGGAAATAATGGCAATCCTAACTCTTGCCCTTATCATCGTGTCATCCGTCACCCCATTGATAAGTGCTTCACCTTGAAGGAAAAAATCCAACGCCTAATTGATGATGGGGATATAATTGTCCCGAAAGTTGAGAAATATTCAGAAAATACGGTCACTTCGACGTTTTGCCCCGAACAAAATTGCAAAACTTCTCTCAACGTGTTGAATAAAATTATGCAAAATTATACTAATAATAAGGATGAGGGACAAATGCTTAACATTGAGTGTCGACGGGACTCAGAACAAACATCCCATCTCGTGAAAGTAAAAGAGCAGGTCAGCCTTATAAATGCACCCCCAACAGACATCATACGACACATATTGCAAAAAGTTGGTGAAAAATCAATTCAACACTATTGTGCTTCTAGGATATGTTCTCATGAAATGGAAGAACTATCAAATGACCCAATCGTCATCTGCTCTTTGCCTTTGGATAAGGTCCCCTGGCACAGCCGATATACCGGTAGCCCTGGCACAAGATACTTTCTACAAGTCTGCGCTAATAAAGAAAACACGCATGCATTCTTCCATGATGCTTTTATGGCCTATTTCATTAATGGTTACCCTGAACATGGATGGGAGCTATTACAAAGAGCAGTCTAGAAAAATCCTTTGGGTGCCAAATAAATATGTGCCATCACCTGCCTTTGTGTGCCTGAACCATCGACTTATAACTGGGGGTTCGACACTATGATGACTCTCTTGCGATGTCCTGAAATGAAAATATGACTCATGCATTGGAGGAAAAAGGTCAAAGCAATGTGTTGGTACCGCATCAACACATTATCTTTCCTTCCCCTTCATCCAGGAAGACTTTGTTATGAGAAAGGAAATGCACATTGGGACATTATCAAGCGTATACTGGACACACAAGAGATTGATTTTGCATGTGAAGAATGTATCTTATACTACCATTTGGTGATGCTCTGTCTCTTGAAATGAGAAAGCAATTGTGGAGTACAAATAAGAAAAAAATGCCTGCTAGGCTGAAAACTCTGATAAGGGCGGTCTAGGCAAAAGTTAGGGCGCAAAGAAAAAAAGAAAAAAAATTCCCGCTAGGCTGAAAACACGATAGGGTCCTTTATAACATGATAGGGTCCGAACCCTTTCGAACTGTCTTGTCTTCTTCTCCGGGATATACTTCAATGCTTACAAGATTTTCAACTGGTTCTCCCCTTTGCATCTTTGTATCTTTTCAGAGGTCTTCGATAATGAGTGCTTCCTTGTTCTTCGATCGACATGAAGTCACGTAGCACTGACGAATTGTAGTCTGGTCTCCTTTCACCTCTCTAATCCTGTGTTCCGTGGGGAACTTCATCTTGAGGTGATAAGTTAACACTACAGCTTGTAATTGATTGAGTCCTGGTCGTCCCAATATGACATTGTATGCTGAGGGGACCTTTACCACCACAAAATCAAGCATGAAGTTGGCTTGTGCCGGGGGTGTGCCAATCACAACTAGGAGTGCGATAATACCTTCGGCTGCAACTAGATGATTGGAGAATCCATACAACAGTGTATCCATCTTTCGTAGACGATCCGTTGGAATGTTCATCTTCTTGAATGCATCGTAAAATAAGATTTCTGCAGAACTTCCGTTATCAATCAAGACACACTTTACATCAAAGTTCCCAGCCTTAATTGTGATGACTAATGGATCATCATGAGGAGTTTTTATATCCTTTGAATCGTCATCGAAGAAGGTGATCATCGTTACGGATACCGTCTTCTATTTCTCATTCGGGGGGGCAGACTCGTTATGCACACTTCTCTGGCGTATGCTTTTCGAGCCTGTCCTGATGAGCTTCCTGTGGCTAATCCCCCATATATAGTGTTGATTGTACCCGCATTTTCTTCCTGATCTCTTTCTTCCATGGCCAGAGGTGTCAGTTGTCTTCCTTCCCTAGGAGCTACAAACTTTCTCAACTGGCCACGCTTGATAAGGGCCTCAGTTGCTCGTTTAAGCGACCCGCAATTGTCAGTTGTGTGGCCATGATCGTTGTGAAAGTGACACCATAAATCTTTGTTCATTTTATTTGGTCGAGATTTTATTTTGTCTGACCACTAGAGAGCTTTATTGTCTTTGATCTCGTGAAGAATCTGTGATGGTTTTGCATTGAGGGGTGTCAGCTTTTCCGAAGCAAACGGGTCTTTCGGACGCCGTTCATCATGCATAGAACGTTTTGTTGACTTTCCTTCTAGAGGAGTTATCTCTCGAGATCGTTTCTTCTATTCTTCCTTCCCTTCTCCACATCGTCCTCTGTGTGTCTCCAAGCATTCTTCTGCTTGAATATATTTGTTAGCCTTCTCGAGAAGGGCTTTCATATTAACTGGAGGACTTTTGTTCACAGAGAATGCGAACTTGGATGTGGGTCGAAAGCCTTGAAGGAATGCATATACTTCACGGATTCATCCAAGTTATCGATTTGAACCATATCGTCCGAGAAAGCATGCCAAAGACTCGTTTTTCTCTTGCACAATGTTCAGCAGACTTGCCGAGTTCTTCCTTCGGGAGCGACTGCTTACAAAGTGCTTCTGAAAGAGATCCAATAATTGGCCAAAGGAGTAGATGGATCTTGGTTATAAAGATTTGAACCATGCATGTGCAGCCTTCTTCAGAGTGGTAGGGAAGGCTCCGCACATGACAGCATCTGAAACCTGGAGGAGGAGCATGTTTGTTTCAAACTGGTCGACATGTTCTCCTGGATCTCTAGTTCCATCGTAGAGATCACATTGAGGCATTCAAAAATTAAGAGGCAGTTTTGCTTTCTCGATGGCCTCGGATAACGGGTATCGAGATTCTTCCCTCGGGGGAGATCGTTCTGGAGAGTGATATATAGGGACAATCTTCTAGGAGTCTCGTTCTTGGGAATGGAACTCTGGCGTCCTCTTTTTGTGAATAGATCGTCGAGGGGTCTCAGTTTTGGTAGCCAATGCTGGAGAGGAATTGGTACTGTCTTCGACTGAAGGATTGCGACGGCAGCACGATCCACTCCTGGTCACGTGCTCTTTGCCCTTTTCTTTCGGATCTAAAGTCAGATCGACCGCTGACCTGTATTTGCAGCCGTAGCTCGATCTGAAGGTGAGACAGAGACGAAGGTCGCTGGGGTTAAGATGAGAATGATGGGTGGACAGTGGAGCCACTACCATGTCGAGCTTTTGTTGGAAAGTGTTCACGACATTTTTCAATTCGTGGATATCTTTCGTAAGGTCAGCATGAGGTGTTTTGAAAAGCTGACGGTTTAGGCGATGATGAAGATCCCCGTTTTTCAGAGTAGACGTCGAAGATTGGTTTCTCTGAGGTCTGATTTCTGATTTGGGAGTTACAGATGTGACGTTAACATATGCACCTTCTGCAGAGCCAGTACGACGACGTGAAGGTGTCGATCATTGGTCACGACTAAGTCGACGAGAGCTGCTCGTCCGGGCGTGACAGTGTTGAGAACGACTATGTGAAGAGTCGTTAGAAGAAGAGCGATTGGCCATGTTCCCTGTTGTGGTCCCACGGATGGCGCCAATCTGTTGCAACTAAAAACTGGATCGGGAACCACACCAGAAATCAGGCCTGCAAAAGAGAACACGAAGTGACCGCCGGGTGGGATTCCAGCGGGGAACACTCCGATGCTTAAGTCAGAGATGGCTAACAATGTAGAACTCTGAAGAAGTAGTAAGACACAATGTGTAATTGTGTGTGTGATTGTCCATACCTGAGGGGGCTTGACCCCTTTATATAATGGTAGAAGGAGGAGTCCTAGTAGAACTGGGCTTTGACCAACTCTAATCAGAATCTAATTAGGATCCTAGAGGATCTCATGTCAATCTTAGCTGATAGAGTTAGAGCTTCTTTAGGATTATGTTCGGTGATTGATATGGTAAGTGCCATATCAGTAATGAGCTAGTATGGGTTACGTGTCATAACTGCCACGTGTCATCCGAAGATTGGAGGGATAGTTTTAGCTGTATCAGGTAGTGATAAAACTGAGAAAGAATCCCGAGCCATTTCGCTTTTCATTTGCTTCTTTACCTAGCTCTTTAGTAATTTAAAACCTTGCAAATTGTCATTTATCGGATGGTTCTCTTCCAAAGGGTTTTGGTAGCCTGACCTCATTGCAGATTTTGGATTTAAGTGGAAATCCAATACATAGCATACGAGGGAGCATCAAGGACCTTGTTTGGCTCGAACAACTTTACTTAGATTCATGCAAAAGGATCCAATGACTTCTAGAGCTTCCAACGAGTTTCACATGCTTGGATGTTGTAGATTGCACGTCACTGCATGCTATTTCATATTGTACCTCTGGTATTCATGTTTTAGAGATTACCATATGAGTTAAACTTTTTTGCCAAGTTGCTATATAAATAGGTACAAGTAAACACCGAAAAAAGAAATAGTTAGGGCTGTGCTATATCGAGAAATTTCAGAATGATATGATAAGAGTACATTAAACAATTTGGAAGATGAAAGCACAACCCTAGATTGGTATCATGAAGGAACAAAATGCTTCATACGTTTTTTGCATTACTTTAATTTGCCAATGACACCATAGTGGTGCTCTAGTTTGATAGTAAAAATAACTATAGTACCTATCCAGAGGACCATGTGAAATGTAATCCCTTCCTTTTTTATTTCCAAATTATGCACTCTCTGCTTTTGTGTTGGCATATCATCAAACATGTGGTGGGCAAGTGCACAACAACAAGTATGAGACAATAAAATTGAGAAATTCAAGAAGACAGAAGTGTCGTCATCTGACAATGAAAAAGCATTCTCCACTTTTTTGTGAGCAATTTGCAAGGTTTAAAAGCAGAGCAATTTTCAATATGCCATCCATCTTCCTCCAGTTTCCATCTTCCTTTCCTTATTTGAAGCTCCCATTGAATAATCTAGAGATGGAAGTCCATCTGACAATGAAAAACTGCTGGGCAACATTTCGTCGTTCATGTTTGGGTTCATCAGTTTCTCAACGAAAAATCGAGGGATGTGTCGTTTCGGCAAAACATGGTTTGCTTCTTTGGTATTTTTTAAAATGGTGAGGGGCACATTTGGAAAACAAACGTGTAGAAACAATTTAGTCTTTTAATCTTTTAAGATTAAGATAAGATAAGATTAAGATATAAGATAAGATTATATATATATAGAGAGAGAGAGAGAGAAAGAGAGAGGGTTGTGATCCATTGATAGCGCTAGCAAGTTGCTAGCACTGTTTGGCCGTCCGCTACATTATGTAGCGGACGGGTGAAAAAAATATTGGGCGTGGCGCGCGATCTGGCCGTCCATTCTCGGCCGTGGACTGCCAAATCGCGCTAGCAACTTGGGTTAAGTTGTTAGCGCTATCAACGGATCAGCTCCCATATATATATATATATATATATATATATATATATATATATAGAGAGAGAGAGAGAGAGAGAGATAGATTTGAATATTGTCATGGCCGAACCACGAGTGCCTACATTTGCCATGTTGACTTTGCATAATGGTTGTACTGTTTAGAATGGAAACATTTTTGCTGTTATCCGAGTTGTAAGAAGACATAGCCACAAGCATTGACTTTAATTATTGGTGACGCTAAAAAAACTGTTAGTAAAAATGTAACTAACTGTATACATTAACCATTAATAATCGTTATGCGAGGGGTTGTGTCTATCTTCCTAGTAGCAAAAGTTTATCCGTTTAGAATTATGCAACCATATTGATAAGATTCTTACTAATAGATTTGAAAAAATAAGTAGTTTTGGTTGAGAAAACATCGCATCACATGTCTACTTAAACCCCGGTTGGCGTTTAAACTATGAGAGAAACAAAAGATGAGGCTGTTAATTCTAGTCCTAGCTTCAACTATATCCGAATGTGAATGAATTCTTTCACACGTGACTTTAACACTGTTAATAATATTTTGGACGCATAAAAGGGCTGTTACTTTTGCAGTGTAGATCCAACCTCGATCCTACTAGCCTGCCAACCTTAAGATTAGACCTGGCAAAAACT
This sequence comes from Escallonia herrerae, assembly GCA_033070095.1. NCBI lineage: Eukaryota > Viridiplantae > Streptophyta > Magnoliopsida > Escalloniales > Escalloniaceae > Escallonia > Escallonia herrerae. Next base: position 100,814 of record JAVXUP010001621.1, on the reverse strand, counting down.
GATCCGAACCCGCGGGTCTACCCGTACCCGTGCAAAAAATGCGGGTACGGGTACATAATTAGGAGACCCGCTGAAATTAGACCCGTACCCGAACCGACCCGTAAAATTCGGGTAAATTCGGATCGGTTATCGGGTACTCGGGTTTACCCGTTTTTATTCCTATATATAAGACTTTTAGGGTTTTATTGTTTTAACATCTTATTCTCACTTCTCTTCTCGGATTTTCTCATCTTCACTGATTTCCGCCGCCCCTCGTCTCAAGTCTTGCTCACACATCCCTTCTCTTAAGTCTCTCTCTCTCACACAGATCTGCCAAAGACACGACCACCCTACTCCACCCACGGCACCACATCGGTCGGTCAGTCAGTCTCGATTCACCGCATCTTCGCCGCCATCGGTCCGTCAGTCAGTCAATATGACTCTGTCACCTCGTCCCCACAGTTCGATCATCGCCTGGCCCCGTCGCCACCGATTGGCCACCACCGTGGCCCCGTCACCAACGATCGATCACCACCGTGGCCCCGCCACTAACAATCGGTCACCGTCGTGGCCCAGTCACGATTGATCGGTCGCCACCGTCACCGACATCACTCCGCGCCTTGTGGTTGGGTAGATCTTGATGGTTGTTGACATGTTGTGTAGATCTTTGATGGTGTCATGTGTTCTTAATGTGCAGATTGTGTGTGTGTTTTTTTTTTCCAGATTGTTCAGGAGGTTTTTTATTTTTCCGAGGGAAAGATGTTCAGATCTAATTGTACAGATTGTTTTTTTCTTCCGATGAGAAGATGTTCAGATCAAATTCAGATTGTTGGAGGTTAAAATGTCTGATTAGTATGTGATTAAAATCTATTTATTCAAAAAATAATAATTAATGAGAAATTAATGATTTACCCGCGGGTAATACCCTACCCGCAAAGGTAGGGTACAGGTTCTCAGAATTCTTACCCGGGAAAAATCGGGTAAAATATACCCGACCCGATTGTATCCGTACCCGCTCGGATTTTACCCGTACCCGACGGGTATACCCGTTTGCCAGGTCTACTTAAGATGCTTGCTTTTAAAATCCAGCCTTCCAATGACTTTCGAGCTAAAGAAAGTTATTCCACAACACTTGAGAGAGAAGGCAGTTACATAGACGATATATGTTTTACCTGTACAAGTATGGAGCAACAATGTGGAAGAAATTAACGGTGGATAGCCCATAATCATTTAGAAGGGGATAGAAATCTGATCTTTTTTCCTTTTCGAAAAGCCAATAGAAGTATGGTTTTCGATGGCTGGATCTCCTTCGAAGCATTATTCTTTCGTGCAACTGATCTAGATAGGATGTTTAATTGATTGGTTTGACATTACCACTTCTCATTGCTGATCAATTTTGGTTCGAACTTAGAATCATCCAGAGAAAGAATCTAAGGATTCATCTATAAGCGTGGAATATAAAAAAAAAAGGGGGGGGGGGGGGGGATTATATATGCATGCATGCACTTACTTATTTATTGCATATGATAAGGCATGAGGAATCCAGAATAACGACTATGTTAGTTGATCAACGAGACAGTGGGATACCAATATTCCTTAAGTGTAAGCCTCTTACAATAGTCAGCAATGCGCGTAAGAAAAGTTAGGTTTGCCGGAAGGAAGGTAATCTTAGTGTTCTAAGCAAGTGAAATCATGCGCAAATGATGCTCAATAACATTGGTGGAAACTTCCTTAATCCAAACTCCCTGACGTCTACATTAGTGCACAATTTGCAAGTATATCTTTGTTCTTTGCATCTCCGACAAGTTGGCTCTTTACTCCCTGTATTGGTTTCGATAGGACATGTACGTAGTCTATTCCTATCGTAGTCATGAACCTGCGCTGATGCTTAGTGGGAGAAGAACATTGCGTGACCATGCTTTATTTGGAAGAACTTTAGGCCTAGCCTTCTTTGGTCTAGATCTGTTTCTAGTTGGCAAGACACCTTCAACTCTTACTTCTGGAAAGAAGCAAGGAAAATATTTTATGTAGAAAGGCATCTAACGAGGAGAAGCCACCACGTTATTTTCTGGAACCAACTAATCAATCTGATCAAAAAATCTACCTCGTAGACCAGATTGTGCAGTCTGCGAGGGGAATCCCTCCCTATAACTCCTATTTTCTTGGCCTAAATAAGAAGAAGAAACCATTTCATCATCGTACATGAAGCAATTTTTTCGGTATATCTATTCAATAAGTGCAGCTATATAAGAATCATGTTCTACATATGACACGCTTTCAAGCAAACGGGGATAAGCTAAAAGCTTTCCTTATAGTTCTATGAATTATTCCTCGTTAGAAGTCCAAGCTGGTTTGCATTGGACCGACACTTTCAAAACCCTCCACGGACATATAGTAGAATTAAAAGAGGTTGAAAATTTGTAGCATTCTTATTCGTATAATGGAACAATGATTAATAATGCCAACTGAAGGAGCAGATAAGAGTTAGATCCACCAAGAGTGACATAATTACTATCTTATTTGCTTATAAAGAATGCCAAAAAAAAAAAAAACCAAGGCTAACCACATGAAAGGTAATGAGTAAAAAGCAAAAAATTGAATTATTGGTGCGGCTTGATTAAAATAAGAGAAAAAAGCAATAATTGCGTGACACTATGGAGATTAGAGACAAAAAGGAAAACGAGAAAATATATAGAAGGATGGCAGTGACTATAAGCTAAATGCGTACTTCAAATGTCAACCACTTTATCTTATAAACTTGCACCGTCAAAGTGCAAGTCAAAACAATTCTGCTTTGTGAAAGAACGTCACAAAGTCAAAAAAAAAAAAAAAATTAAGGTCAATACAGATGAGAAAATATTCAGTAGTTGTCTAACACCACATCATCAGTTTACGTGGTGTTAGATTATCACTAATATTGGGACAAATAAGCAAGAAAGTCGGATGATTGGACAATTTTCAAGATGAAAAAAAACCTTAACCGTGATTAAAATTAGAACTTACATAAAAATCTTGAACAGCCCACCCACTCTTATTTAAAACTGTTTAAATTTTCGTTTAATTTCATCTCTCTTTCTCGTTCTCTTTTCCTTCATCTCCCCTCTCTTCTCTTGTGGGTTTTTGCCGAAGACCACCATGAACCCCGTATTCAACGAGAGCCGCTGCTACGACTCTTGCTGTCCGGCAAAAACCACCGCTGTACGAAGAGAGCTGCATATCAGAATTTACTCCACTCGGTGCAAACTCTGCAGCAGTTGCAAGGATTCATCGTATGGAGGACTAATTGACTGCGGGCATTATTGAGTCTGCTGTAAAAATGCTTCTTTATAAATGAAACGTGCCCTATAACCTACATGCCCCCCAGGTGTTTGATGAAATGTCCAACATTTTGTGGCTGGGAAGGGCTAACAATCGAAGCCTCATCTCTCGTTTTTGGCAAAATTTACAAGCGTGAGCTTTTGCATTTGCTAGAAATCGGCACCTAAAGTTTTTTATTTGATTCAAAGAGCAATCCAGGGGGCAATGAAATGTTTAACTGGGCAAACATTAGTGTTTTGACGATATTTACATCTCAGTTCAAGTGGGTGGTCACTGTCATTCAAAGTATTAATTTAACCCTGAAGAAGATGAAATTGTGGAAAGTGGTATTAATATTTAAAGGCCAAATCTGTATAAGATGAAATGCAAAAATCTGGCCGAGATGACCATCATAACAGGGTGGGCGAAAGCAGTTTGGAGCAAGAATGTCCCACCAAGCAAAGTGTTAAGCTTCGGTTGGAAGCTTTTATTCCATGCATTCCCATGATAGTTGGGATTCATTTTGAGAAATTGGTCTCCCATTCTCATAAACAAGAAGTCTAGCTTCAATTTATTCTATTTCAGATCTATTGGTTGATGCTATACCCCAAGAATATGATGAGAAACTAAAATGGTCTTTAAAAAGGATAGAGGCCTATGATGGTTGACTTGTGTAGCCGGAGATGGCGACGTCGACAGCTACAAAGGGGAGAGAGAGAGAGAGGTGGCGGTGTGGTGCATGCTTTGGTGAGTGCAAAGTTATAATCATAAATTCCATAAATTTGTAGTTCAGATTAATCATGAAATTAAACAAAAATTTAAACATTTTCATATAAGAGTCATCAGGTTGTTCAAAATTTTTGTCTAAGTTTGAATTTCAACCATGATTAAGGTTTTTTGCCGTCTTGAAAGCTGCTCAATCATCCGACCTTCTTGCTTATTTGCCTCAATATTAGTGGTACTCTAACACCACGTAAGCTGTAGACGTGGGGTTAGACAACCACTGAATATTTTATCCAATACAGATGTACTGATGTTTGCTTCATTCAATTTCTTATGTTCTACTTTGGTTTATCCAGGATGCACCAGTGGGAAATGTACTGCAGTAGTGCAGTGTACTAAAAATAACTCAAATGGAAAGATCATTATCTTAATTAAGACGACAAACTATCGATTTCGTCTTTCTTCTTCTGTTCGCTCCTTCTGTCCAAGACGATAAGTCGGTTTTCTTATATGTACCTGCACTTGTATCTTACTAACGCGAAGACACTTAAGTATGCTCAGTGGGATGCCAGTTTCTCTTTCAACTCGTTTGGGTCCGGAGTACCAAGAAAGAAAAAGGAAAACAGCCAAACATAAGAAACACACTTTCCAAAAGCAGAATACGTTGGTATCACTTGCTACATTGGAACAAGACCTGCTTGTGTTTAAGTGACGAATCCAAGCGCCTGAAACATACGCAGATGTTTCCTTCAACATGATAGCGTGTGGGTCACTTGCCATTAGTCCCCCGGCCCCTCACTTTCCACTTGCTCTATATGCTGAATTTTTTAACCCTTCAGTAATAATCAATCAGCCTATTATGTATTGCGGTTGTGGGATCCCATTTCCTTGTCTTTGCTGCTATATAAGGCTCATCCCCTCCTCTAACACTCCAAACTTCAAGCCACTGATCCACTTGTCTCTCTGATTCTCAAAGTAGTCACTTTACTCTTAGATAACTTGATTTGAAGATGAGAATTGAAGGAAAAAAGAGATATGCACTATTACAAGCAGCAAGAGATTCTGACTATGTGAAGAAGGTGTATGGTGGGTACCTCAATGTGTTTGTTGCAGCCTTTGGAGAAGAAGGAGAAAGATGGGACTTGTTTAGAGTTGTTGATGGAGAGTTCCCAAGTATGAATGAGCTCCACAACTATGATGGCTTTGTGGTTAGTGGCAGCCCTTATGATGCTTATGGAGATGACCCTTGGATTCTTGAGCTTTGCTTTCTTCTGCAAACCCTGGACGCCATGCAACAGAAAGTGCTTGGTATTTGCTTTGGTCACCAGGTAACATGAGATGGTGAACATCAGTTTCTATATTTCTTTCCGCACCATTTTTGCAATCTCTACAATCTGCTTCATGTTAAGTATGCATTAACTAGTTAATAGTTCTTCAGCAACCACGACATGCAAAAATAGACTCATTCTATCCTATGATCATGTAGTTAAATGAGAAGTAACCAAGAGTTTACCTCGTTGTTTCTTCTCCTTAGGTTTTGTGCAGAGCTTTTGGCGGAAAAGTTGGAAAGGCTTATAGTGGATGGGATATTGGGTTAAGAAAAGTGAAGATTGTGAAACATTTCTCCCCTTGTAGCTTCCTTGATGGCATGGATGAATTCCCACCTGCCCTTTCGATTATTGAGTGCCACCAAGATGAGGTTTGGGAGGTCCCTCTGGGAGCGGAAGTGATTGCGTTCTCCGACAAAACAGGTGTCGAGATGTTCACAATTGGGGACAACATTCTTGGAATTCAAGGGCATCCTGAGTACACCAAAGATATTCTAAATAATCTCATTGATCGTCTTCTCACAAACGATGCTATAGAGGTAATAACCAAGTAAAATAATTTAGTACTTTTTGATAATTCATCCAGTACTACACTGTTCCCAAATTTGATAATTTTTTACCTACTTGATGCCTTACTTTGTTTTCCGATCTCTGATCATCTTACAGAAAGGTTTTGCTGAAGATGCCAGATTGAAATTGCAAGTTGCTGAACCAGATAGGAAATGCTGGGAAAGGATTTGTAGAGCATTTCTGAAGGGAAAATGGAATCAATGGCCTACTTATTCTTTTGACAACTTGTGTTTCCTTGAACTATATACGTCTAAGGTTAGCATCTAACAATATTGGAGCAAGAAAGCTTTGGAGGAACATAATTTTTTGTAGGATGATGAGGTCGTAGCTCTGACGTATAATCAGACGCACGTGCGGAAGAAGGACAAGGACGAGGTGCACCGAGCAGGCGACTATATTTCAGATATTGCCCTAACATATCTTTATATCACTGTTTTTTGCAGGCCTCATATAAACAGCTTAGGGGGTCCGAGGAGCAGTCCGGACAGCCATCAGCGTCCACTAGTACGGGTGCGAGTACTGGGGCGTTGAAGCGATGGCTGGATACGCCGGAGATCTTGAATCGGCCGAAAGGCCGCATACGCGGCCTGCCTAGTCGGACTGCTCATGCCGTGATAGGTGCGTCCTCACTCCCCATTGCCCCTCCATAGACACCGGCTCCTCGGCATCCGTTGGACGACGAGGAGATCGCGCGCATTGCTACGGTGGTGTTGAGGATGATTAGGGAGCAGGATCAGCAGGGTACCGCTGCTGGACATGCCGAGCCGGCCCAGAATCAGCAGGATCTAGATCCGGGACTCGGCAACCCCTGATTAGCCCCTTCTCGTGCCCGGTCCCAGCTTCCCCCCGGCCCCCGCAGCCGGCTTGTACTCTTCTCCCCTCCCCTAACCAGCTGTATCTGGTTCCCAGCTTGTACATAATGAGTCTTTTTTATGATTAATTTTACATATTTCTTTGTGTATTGATTATTGCGCGTTATTGTTGAGGATTGATTTTTTTTTTATTACAGGTTTGGGCATTAGAAAAAAATATATATATTTTTAAAAAATTTTGACTTTTGGCGCCATATTATATCCGTCGCTGAAAGTTTTTTATTACTATCCGTTTTTAGCGACGGATTATTCCATCTAATTTAACAAAAAAAGAAATTAAATGAAAATACTTAAAATATAATTAGAAACGGATATTCCGTCTCTAATTAATAAATAAATCCGTCGCAAAAACTTAAATATTACACGACGGATTTGAAAATTCTGTCACCAAACTATTAGTAACGGGCTTTTATACGAGGGACTTTTAGCGACGGTAAATTCGTCGCTAAAATATTTAGCGATGGATTTTAGGCTTTTAGCGACGAATTTTCCCGTCGCTAAAAGCCTTTTTTCTTGTAGTGTAAGGGGGACTTGGGGTAAAGGGGGAAAAAAATAAAGAAGAACAAGAGGAACAAAAACAGAAAGAAAGAGCAGACTCAGGGAAGAGAACAGGGGAAAAGTAAAAGAAAAAAAGGAAAGAAGGTAGAAATTGGGAGAGAGGTTATGGAATCTCATCAAGGTATTTTTCCATGTAGGATATGAGTTATCGTACAATATTTAGTTAAGTGTTTCAAGAACTGTGTGTGTGTTGCTCATTGTATGTGCTTCGGGTATGTGTGTTTATAGTGAAGGGTGTGTGGGTTTTGGTGAATAGTGAGTTTTAGAGGGTAGATGTAATGTGTGGGAGTGTTTTAGTGCGTGTATTTATGTGTTCTTTATGTGTTTTTTCAGTGAATCCCGAGGGATTTGGTGGGTGTTTATAGTGTATGAAGTGTAACAGTGGCAGGGTTCTTAAGTGTGTTACAGATGTGATGGTGTGTGTGTATTAGGTGTTTGATTGTGTATTAATATGTCTTTTATAGGTGGTATCATGTATATTTAAGATGTTTTGGTGTGTGTGTGTGTGTTTAGGGATAGCAGATTGTGTGCGTGAATTGGGTGTGTGTGGATGGATTTCAGCAGAGGGAGAGTGAGGAAGAAGAAGACAGTGTGTGTAAAAAAAGTGAGATAGTGTGGGTTTTAATCCATGAATAGTAACTGTTTTTATCGTTAATGCTAGAAATTAATTTAAGCAATTTTTCATAAATTTTTGTAAATAAATAGGATAAGAATTAAGCAAAGTACAAAACTATAACCCCTAATATTTTTACGAGAAGTACGCTCTGGAATATTTTGGAAATTTTTGGTGTTCGCGAACAACATTAAATTTGGACATCGATTAAATAGAATTAGCGAATTATTTAATCTAGTAAATCAAGTTATTTTAATCTGAAAAATTTATGGAAACTCTATTTTACTAGTATGATTCATTGTGTAAAATGTTGTGCAATTTAGAGGACAATAGGTATTTTATCGTAAAACTGGCCTTTCAGCACTCGGTCCGGACACCGATTTGTAATTTTAAGGTAAAAATTTTCTAAGATAGTTCTTAGTAAAAAAACTTACATCAAGATGCTTAAAATAGCATTTTTAAGATATTTTGGGATCTTTCCGGTGCTGGAAACCTCTAGGGATATTTTGATAATTTGCCACTCGAAGGAGTATTTTGGTAATTTGACCTAAGAAAGGAATTTTTGCGTAAATTGACATACAATAAGGTTATTTGGGTGATTCTACTTACGGGAAGGTCGTTTGGGTGATTTAAGTCCGAGAGGGGCATTTTGGTAATTTTACACCTAAGGGCATTTCGGTAATTTTACGCACGCGGTGAGGGAGGTTCATTTTGGGAGTATATGTGAATCCGTATCAAGTTATAATATTGTGTTGTAGACAATATTATAATGATTTGATTATTCCATTTATGTTAAAGTTAAAGACTTCCAGTTAGCTAATTTAGCTGCGGATCCAAGTAAGGGTTTCTATCCAAATCTCGAGTCATCAGTTTGCTTTTACAATTATTCTTTTGTTTATTTATGACCGTTGTTGAACTCTAAGTATGCATTGATTTCGATCTGTTATTGCCAAGTAAACTCTGATGTGGAACCTGATTCAATTATTGAACTCCTGTTAGTGCTCACCTTTTGTTGCATATTGAGCATTGATTTGTGTGTTGATTCTGTGATATATATGTCTTCTGTATACTGACATGGGAATCTGTTCTGCTGCAGGAGTTACAAGGCTGGTCTGAATCCTGCGTGGAATGCAGGCTAGTACTTAAATAGACTAGTATTCTGGTGCATCATGCATGTGTACATTTTCTGAGCCTTGCCTATGTGGCACTGCTACCACCCATTATCAGTATCTTCGGAATTTATGTGCATTATGTCTGCACTGACCACTTCAAGAATTTCTAAGAACAATTGTCTGAATATCTTATCAAAAGGGACTGGGTGAAACACTTCCCCGTTCTTGTCAGGCTGTCATAACTGTTTGAAATTTCTTAACTGTTTATCATTGAATTGTGGTAACTCCTTTCGAGATTGCTTTGTGTACGACCTTACTGAGCTCTCAAAAGCTCACCCTTCGTTTGAATCCCTTCTGCAGGTGACTATCAGCTGTCGCATGTTTGAGAATGGGTTAGAGTCTGTGTGAGGTTTCGATGAGCCCATCCCTACTGGGTAATGTGACCCCTGCGCAGGTCTATACCATCGATTCGTTCTATCAGATTATTGAGAACTTAGGTTTTAATAGTTAAGTTTGAACTGTTATTGAAATCTTGTATTTAAAAGAATTTGGATCGATGTTGGATCAGATGCTTTAAAGTATGTGTTGGTGAACAGATTTGACAGGTTTGACGTGATCTGGTAGGTTAATGACCGGGAATTTGAGGCGACGGAGCTCTGGATTTTTGGGGCGTTACACCTTACTAATCCCTGATTAAACCTAATTGAGTATGTTCCCAACCTATCTTGGCTACACCTATAGGCCCACTGGGGGTCCCAATTTTCATGACACGTCGGCACATTCAACGGTCAACTTTTCAACGCTCACAAGCGGTCAAAGTGATGTATACTCAAGTCACGTGGATTGCTCGTGAAGCAACCTTGGCGTGCCTTCCCCCTTTAGGGGGGGACTCGGCCACCTACCTTCATAACCGATGCCCATTGCTCAGGGTCGTGCGCCGTAGTCTCACCGTCGCTCTCCACCGCGCTCCGTCGCCTCGACGACCATCGTTCGCTACTGTTCACTGTCGTCGTGATGACCGTCGCTAGCAGCCACGCTCCGTCGCCACAACGACCATCGCTCATGGCCGTGCGTCGTCCATACAACATTGGTCGTCTCCCCCACGGTTGCCCGCCGTCGCCCACTCGTCAACTCCACTATGCCCGTCACCCGCAGTTGCTCACCATCTCTGTGACCCCCATCGCGCGTGCATGTGTGCTATCTCTGCGACTCCCGTCGCCCACGCACGCGTGCCATCTCCGCGATGCCTATCACCAGGGAGCTGTCTCTGCGACCCCCGTCGCCCGTCATCAAGATGTCATTTCTGCGACCCCCATCGCCTGGACGACATCTATGCTAAATTCATCGACCGCGTCCGTGCGACATCTTCATGACTCCTGTCACCCGCGATGTGCTCGCGTGCCAGCTCCACGACTCCCATCACCTGCGCCTGCACGACGTCTCTGCGACCCTTGTCGTCCTTCGTTAGGACGTCATCTTTGTAACCCCTGTCACCTGGACAACATCTACGCGACCTTCGTCGCCCGAATCCGCGTGACATCGCACCTGCACCTGCTCGCCAGCTCTGCGACTCCCGTCGCCCTCACCCGCGCGCCATCTCCGCGACCTTAATCGCCCGCATCCGCGTGACAGCTCCACAACTCCCGTTGCTCACATTAGCGTGACAACTCTGCGACTCCCATCACCGATGCACGCGCGCCATCTCCCCAACCTTCATTGCCTCCTAGCTCCCTGTCACACTATAGTGCCCCCGGCACCGAGTATTGTTCCCCGACGCCCATGCCCCACAATCATGTCTCGGGACGTTAGTCACTGCGCCCATGCGCCACAATCATATTACATGCTTTCCGGGGGGCTTCACTCGTAGTGCTCCAGCACGAGGACCCTCTACAGTGGGATGGGCTCGTTACCACAGAGCCATCAATGTCTTCATTCTGGGGGGCTTCGCTCATAGTGCTCTGGCATGAGGACCTTTCGTAGCGGGATGGGCTCGTTACCACAAAGCCATCGACGTCTTTATTCCAGGGGGCTCCGCTCGTAGTGCTCCGGCACGAGGACCCTCTGCAGTAGGATGGGCTCGTTACTGCCAAGCCATCGCCGTCTTCATTCCGGGGGGCTCCGCTCATAGTGCTTCGGCACAAAGACCCTTCGCAGTTGGATAGACTCGTTACCGCAAAGATATAGCCGTCTTCATTTCGGGGGGCTCCGCTCGTAGTGCTCTGGCACGAGGACCCTCCGCAGCGAGATAGGCTCATTAACACAAAGCTATTGCCACCTGGGTTTACTTGCATGACACTAGGCATAAGTTACAACCATGTCCACTCACGTTACCGGTGATCGTCGGCGACCCCCAGGACGATGACCCCCGGGTCACTCCTGGACGGGAGCAGGTCTTTGAAGGGCATCGCGCCTAGTTCGCCTGGCAGTTGGCTACATGGTAACCCTCACCGCTGTCAGGTTCTCTGCGCGTCTCCTGACATACCTTGTAGGATTCAGTAAGGGCTTAGACCGGTGGCTGGGGTAATGTGCTTACTCTGATCATGTTGTTGTGTGTGATCAGTCTTCTCAGACAGGTAGAAGGATGCTGTGTGAGGCAAGGTAGTGCGAATTTAGGAACCGGCAGTGCCACTGAGAACCGGTATTTGTGGACCCTTGGTAACGTGTCATTCCTAGGTGATGACATGTGTCAATTGATGACACGGGCATACTTTTGCCTATAAATAGTGGATTTGGAACTCATTTGGGGATGCTCTCTCATTTGACATTTTCAATTTCTCTTTCTAAAAACCCTTTCTTTCTGAAATTCTTGTGAGAGAAACATATTTGGACTTCTGACATCGAACCCACGACGCTGCACCCCTGTCTTGGACCCTAGCTTGGATTGTTGACTGCCAGACCTGTTCATCGTCGCCCTGTCTACGCAGCACTACCAGCCCTCGCGGCCTGTCTGGGGAGCCTTGCTCTCTGCCCTTACTCCGCCCTCACTATTTCTCACTTTGCATACTTGGAAGCTGATTCAGACTGCAGCTCAGACTGCAGCCTTTGTGGCACCTCCACGTAGGTACGAACCCACTTTTCTTGGCATCAAAGTATAGGTAGCTTAATTAGTCGTAATTAACCCTAAGAACCCAATTAACCCTAATTAGAAGTAATCAACACTAATCAACACAATTAAACCTTAATTAGCCCTAATTAGTTCTAATAAACCCTAATTAGCTATAATTAGCCCAAAATACTCCTAATTAATACTAATTAGCCCTAACATATCTTATTAAACCCTAATTAGATTAATTATACCCTAAACCCTAAACTAAATCCTAATTAAGCCTTGTTAACACTAATTAACCCCTAACACATCTCGAAGAAACCGTAAATTAAACCTAATTACAAACTAATGACTGGAAGTAGCCCTAATTACCCTATTTAAACCTACTAACCCTAATTACACTACTTAACCCTAGTACATCCCTAATTTTTCCTAATAAGCCCTTTTATATCCCATTATTAATCCATATTCCACAGAGATGGTTTAATTACTTGTTGTTATTAAACCCTGCATTAGGAATATTCGTTGTTATTTTGCGAAGTCCATTGACAACGAGTTGGTTCAACTCGTTGGCAATGAATTCTAATTATAGTGGAATTGGTAACATATGCAACCGAAAGATTCTTGCATATGTTACCAAATTTTGAACACATGCATGCATAAAAACCCTTAGTTCCCGTTCAAAGGTACTCATTACAGAGTAATGCTTTGTAATGAGTCTTTGGATGTCCAGTTTGGACAATTTGAAAAAGCTAAGTGTTTACAAAACATTGTATCGAGTATAGACTCATGTTCAGTGTTCTATGTCGTGGATATTTGGTACTCGTTCTCCAGTGTTTCTATGGGTGCAAACAGATCTAATGTTCTAACATCCGTTAAACCTTGCAAGGCAAGATTAGATGAATGTTAGAACACCTAATTGATGTCGTGTACTCGGAGAAATAAGGGGAGGTCCTACCAAAAGCATCAGTTGGTAACTGTTTTATAAACATGTGCTTTTCTGAATGGGATATGACCACTGCCTATTAGAGAACGGAGGGGGTATATATCGACATGTTGTCACGTGCATGCATTCATATTTACATCAACCTGCCTAATTATTGGTCATAATTTAAGGTGATATATAGTACGTAATCTCAGTCGTCATATCGGTCGATCAAAGTTGGATGAAAAGGAAGAATGCTAATGATTTTGAGGATCGCGTTGACGAATTTCTCGACTTCGCTTACGCGCATCTTACACATGTTGACTTTGATAAGATAAGGTGTTCGTGCGTTAAATGTGAATTATTGGAGAAAAAGAATTGAAGTAAAATGGAATCTTTGTCGGTACGAATTTATGGGTGGATACAAAAGGTGGACGCAGCACGGGGAAACGATAGTATTGTCATCCAACCCGGCTAGTAAAGTTGAAGTTAAGGAGGAGGCACGATATGATTACCAAGATATGATTATGGATGTTGGGCATGCTAATGTTGACTAGGGTGATGACCGTGGCGACGACAGCCCCCACAGCCGAACGAGGGGCTCATCAATTTTATGAGTTGTTGAGAGACGCAAAAGAGCCATTGTGGGATGGAGCTCGGATACACACACAGTTGTCTGTGGTTAGTAGGTTATTACAGTTGAAATCGGTCTATGGGCCACGTATTTATGGGAACATTCATTCATATTGCCTTCCGGGGACTGTTGCCAAGGGTTATATGAGAGACTTTGACTAAATTATCTCATTTTTTTCGAGATATATGTTATTTTACAAACCGGGTGAGTAACATGGAGGTGATTGAGAAGAACATTTTTGTGACAATTTGCAAGCTACAGAAAATCTTCCCACCTTCATTCTTTGATTCAATGGAGCATTTGCCTATTCACCTAGCCTATGAAGCTAAGATGGGTGGACCTGCGCAATATGGGTGGACCTGTGAAATATCGGTGGATGTATCCATTTGAGAGGCAATCCTTAAACTTGTTACAGTTGTTCGTTTACACTTAATGCAAAACTTGTTATCGTTGATATTCCACCTAATTCTATTCACTAAACTTCTAGGTTCATGTTCCATTTGAAGAAGAAAGTTCGTAATAAAGCTCGTGTTGAGTGCTCAATTGCAAGGGCATACGTAATGGAAGAGCTTGTTAACTTTTGTAGCCAATATTTTGACCTAATGTTGATACAAGGTTAAATCAACTAGGCCAAAATGACCCCGGAGCCAGCACAAATTTGAAAGGGCAATTGTCAATGTTCAAGTAGTCAGGTAGTCCGTTTGGACGAACCTATACTCGATGGCTAACGGATGAAGAGTACACTGCTGCAACAATATATCCCCTTCTAAATTGTGATGAAGTTTTAGCATTCGTTGAGTAAGCTAATGTCTTGAAATAATTACTGTTCATAATTGAAAATGTGTAACAAGCGAGTCAACTATATTGGTTTGTAGTGAGTTCGATGCGAAATCTTTAATCACTAATTTCGCTAGACTTGAATCTCCTCGAAAATCACAATTTGTACAGTGGTTCAGAAAATGTGTAAGTATTTAACCAAAGTATATTATGTGCTATATATAGTTATGTGGTTTATTAGTATATTGATTTATCCTTAAATTTTACTGTTATCTACAATAGGTTCAGTCAATCGATAAACCTGTAGCTTCCTACTTGAAATTACTAGCTCAAGACCCTAATAAACAAGCATCCTGTCATGGAGACTATATCATCAACGGGTTTAGGTTTAACATAAAAGATGATGACCAAACAAAATAAACCCAAAACAATGGAGTGTTGGTCAACGACGACTGTTCTCATGAGAATTGCATGGACTTTATGGAGAGCTTGATGAGATTGTTGAGCTAGCATATTTGGCTTCCAAAAATTGCCTGGTAATGTTCAAGTATACATGGTTCAATGTCACATATAGTAGAGGAATCTGTGTTAACGCACAAGGGATTGTAGATGTCAATATCAAGTCAAGACTTGCATCAGACAAGCCGTTTGTGGCTGCTAGTCGATTTGCAAAAGTCTTTTATGCGGAGGATGTCACAAATCTCAAATCTCATTGGTATACAGTTATCAAGTCCAAAAAATTACCCGTGGCATATGACAGAGAGGTAGACACCTTTCAAGCCGACCAAGCACTTAATGTAGGATAAGAAGTCGTAGATAATGACGCAGAAGATATGGAAAGTGTTGAAGATGATGTGGTGACTTGTATTGTTGTAACATGCATTGTTTTAGTACTTGGTTCATATAGTATTTTTATACTCGGTTCATATATTGTTGTAACATGTTGTGGACTATAATTGTTTTTAATGTATTAATTCCTTTGCACTTTATCTATGCAAACTCAGTTATGGATAGATTACGGGCTATCCGTGGTCGGGGTGGACGCCGAGCTGCCTCTATGCCGGTGGCTCCCACCTCATCATTGCCTACTGATGACTAGGCACACAATGCTCACATACAGCAGAAGGGGCCCCAGCCCGAGCCATTGCCCCATCCCCACGCTAATTCTTCCCATACGTGCGTTCATTCACTTTCTTCTGTGGGATCTACCTCATGTATCTTTGAAATGTATAAAACATTGTGTTTTGCAAGATCTCGATGAGGTCATGGACCGACACGCTGGATGCGCATCGACCCCCAGAGTAAACAGAGAGTTACTCTCACCAAGGAGGGCCAGTAAGTAGATAATCACATCATGTAGTACTGTTCATATATTTAATTATTTATTTATCTAGATCAGTGTTCTTGCGAAGAGTCGATTCTTTGAGCCACGGCTATACTGGAAGGACCTGGATGCTGGGACGAGGGAGTCCTAATGGGAAGAGTGGCTAGTATGATTAACTATTTTTGTCAGTCATTATTTGTTTAATTAGAATGTAGTATTTAAATTAATCGTATTGATTATGTAATTGGATGTCATGCAGGAAGGGTTCGAGTTTGAGACGCTTGAGCAGCAGGCTTTTTTTGCGCATATCGGCAATAATTACAGCCGATGGCTTGCCAGAGGGTGCCCTAATGGAAGAGTTGAAGGGATATCCCCATCATTGCATATCTCTATTTGTATGAGAGGCAGATGGTTCATCGGTGAATGATTGATCCGGCCTGGGAGGCCAAGAGTAGGACTGGGGCCGAGAACATACATGAGAGAAAACCCACGCACACAGAAAGTGGGGGGGGGGGTCGGTGGCTCACGACATCATTCAACACAACAATGCGGTTGAGCACCCTGACTTGGAGGCAGATGAGGTCGTAGCTCAACTTATAGTCAGAAGGGACGTGAGGAAGAAGGATAAGGACGAGGCACACTTGGTGGGGGACTACGTTTCAGATATTACCCGGCGGATCGATGTAAATTCAAGTTAATTTGTTAAAGTTTTGTCTTTGTATTAAATGTTTGTTGCTTTAATGTTTTCAAATCTTTAAATCACTATTTTGCAGGCCTCGTATAAACAGATTAGGAGGTCCAAGCAACAGTCCAGACAGCCATCAGTGTCCATGAGTACGGGTACGAGTACTGGGACATTAAAGCGATGGCTGGATACACTAGAGGCCATCAATAGGCCAAAAGGCCCATACGCGGCCTGCCTAGCACGACTATACGTGCCGTGATAGGAGCGTCCCCAACCCCTGCTGTCCCTCCATAGACACAGGTACCGACTGCACATTGACCGTTAGACGAGGATGAGATCCGCCGTATTGCTACGAAGGTGTTTAGGATGATCAGAGCCAATGATCAAGTACAAACACTACATACGTTTACTAAACGCTTGGAATTACGATTGCTGTCGAGATTAATGCGTCCGTGACTTTACATGCAAGACAGTGCGCTGTTGGACATGTCGAGCCGAATCCGGGTCAGGGTGCCCCTGTGCACGAGGACGATCAGCAGGATCCAGATCCAGACTCGGCAACCCTTGAGCCCCCTCTCATGCCCTCCCGTCTTGTACTCCCCTCCCCTCCCGTTCCCACTTGGCATGTACTCCCCTCCCCTACTCTATTGTATCCGGCTATATGTACATTTTATTTTTCGATTAAAGTATACATTTTTAAAGTTATCTAGTTGTATATTGTGTTTGCTTTAGGGTTAAATAATTGCTGATGGATCAGCAATTATTTAACCCAAATGTGCATTTGCTGGATTGTGTCTTGTTGAGAACTTTAATTTGTAAATATAGGTTTGTGCATTAAAAAAATATAAAAAATTAAAAATAGTTTGACTTTTAGCGACGGATTTATTTTGTCGCTAAAGAATTTTGACAACGAAATAAATTCCTCACCAAAAGGTAAACTTTTAGCGACGGAATTTCCGTCGCTTAAAGTTCACTTTTAGTGACGGAAATTCTGTCAGTATTCTTCCGTCTCTAAATATTTAACTCAAAAAATTATTTTAAAAAAAAATAAATTAAAATACAAAAAATATATTTAGCGATGGAATTTCCGTCGCTAATGTATAAATATGTCTGTCACTGAAAGTCCAATTTTAGGCTATGGATTTTGAAATTCCGTCACAAAACTTTTAGCGACGAGGTTTTATGGGAGGGACGTTTAGCAAAGGGTTGTCAGCCGCTAAAAAATTTCAGCGACAGATGTGGGGCTTTTAGCGACGGATCTCCCCGTCGCTAAAAGCCTTTATTCTTGTAGTGAAACATCCACCCATACAGTCACACACACTACTCTTATACACACAAACACCCACCCACCCACCCACCCACACACACATTACTCCCATATAAAAATACTCCAGCGTGGGCACGCATGCGCGCGCACACGCACACACACACTACACCAGCACGCACGCACGCACACACACAAAGAAAAGCACACACCGATACACTCATACATAAATGCTCTCACTCAAGTACCCAAACCCACCCACCCACCGCACTCACACACTGCATACACCTAACATAAACAAACAAACACACACACACAAACACACAAAATACACACACATAAAAATACACCACAGTCCCCCCCCCCCCCAATCCATCACCACTCACCAACATATGCTCTTGCGCGCACACACAAAAAACTGTGACAAACATTATCATTCTTTAATTTTTGCTTCTTTCCTTTTTACCACTAGCATATTGCTTGTACTACAAGAAAATTGACCTTCAATGATGAACACAGTTCTTCAAGTAAAGAAGTGTATTGATTGAGAAAGGCATACAACGACAAAAAAAACCCCGTCCCTGAGTTTGTCAAGGAAGTAAAAGCACCCTACGGAGGTGTTCAAAGCGCTCGGTGATGATGGCGGTCGATGTTGACGGTGTCAGTGAAAGTAGAGTGCGGAGGTGCATTTATAGCGACAATGGTCATGCGGACTTCAATTGTGGTCTAAGGCAAAAAATGGAGGACGCGTGGATCTGCGGTGGACAGTGGAAAGAGAAAACGGGAGGAGGCGCGGATCCATGATGTTGTGTACTACAGAGTCTTGGAGTGTGCAGAATGGTGGTGATTGCTGAACTGGTGAGTGGTGACCATTGTGTGGGCTTCGTGTGGAGTGCACGGCCATTCAGTGAATGGGTGGGGGCGAGAAAGAGCCCTAAAACCATTTAAATAGCACAATATCCAAGTAACCCACACCAGATCTAAATCGAATCGGAAATTACAGGTCGGTTCGGGTACAAGTCTATTTTCATCAGTCTCCCATATATGTACCCGTATTCGGATTTTTTTGAATGGGTACGTGTTGACCCGCGTAAATAGAGAGGGTCAATTTTCATAACTGTGTGGGGTGTTCTCGTACTTAATTTTGAAATTGAGGGGGGGTAAATAACACATCGCGTAGGTAGAGAGGGTCATTAGATTATTTTCCCAAGAGATCGCAACCCCAACTGTGTGATCGAACCCTCCTGAACTGCCCGACTATAACAGGTTGTACTGGAGGTGTTCAGTGAATTGAAGTTGTCGTGCTTTAAGCAAGATAATGTGTCACCTGTGAGTGCAGATTTTTATAAGATGATATGTCTTCTGGTCTTAAAAGTGTTAGACAAATAGACAAATGGACAAATGTGGAAATAGGCATAAAATAATCACGTTTAGCATGTAATTGCTATAACCACACATCGAACCGATTTTATCCTTAGGTGGAAATACTATAGTTACTTTTACCAGCTATGCTCCTACGTTGACTTGAGATGTAACAGCTTACATGTTTGAGTGCTACGGTTTATAGGATTAAAAGAACTGGTTTAAGGTGCTTTTCTCTTGCATCCTTTTGTGGTCACGTGTTTCGATCAGAACAGTCATCCTCAAAACGACGAAAGAATATTTCTGCAGCCGAACTGGGAGAACGTAAAAAAATTTCATGGGCTTACCTTACAAGTCTTATATGATGTTCATAAGAATGGGATTGATAAGAAGCTTAGTAGATGAAAGTAGACAAGAATCTCTACTCTATGGCTGTGACCGGAGTGCACCACTGAGCTAGATGTATTTTAATGCGTATGATCTCACGCTAGACATTTTTTAGGCTTACTTATGCTTGTTAAGAAGCTCTACCTCATCTCCTAAGCTTCTTATCAATTCCATTTTTCAAAACTTTGATATGATTTATGTTAAGCCCCAACTCTCGCTTATTAATTACTGTCTCTCGTAAGACTTGATCAGCAACATGAGACATGACTTAGTAACAAGGAGTGGCAGATCTACTGTAGGGTCGAGGGGATTACGGTCTCCGCCAATATTTGTCACTGAAACCTACTTATTACCTTACATGTCATTTGCTTAAAGCATTAAAGTACCAAAGTTGAAAAATCCTCGTATATAATCTGCGGAATTTATTAATGCACTTCAACTTTGAACTTTCAACCTCCATTTTTGTCAATAAATGTTCAGATTAAGATATTAACAAATGTCCGTAGAAGTCATTTGGAGGATAGAGCATAAGAGTTTTCTGGACTTATCGTTCTCTTTTTCTGATGCCTCTCAAACTAGTATGCCTTCAATGTCCCGCTTATGTTTCAATCAAGTTCAATCCACAGAAATGTTTGATTCACTTTGACCTTGGCTACAAAATGAATTGGCCTCCTCCTCACTCAACCTCCAGGTATATGTTGCATAACTGATATTCCAACACTTAAAAAATGTCCATGATAAGGTCCATCCTTGACCGGGATGGGTTTTTGGTAGAGTTGTCAAATGGGCCGGGCGGCCCGTGGGCTGGCCCGACACGGCCCATTTCTGGCCCGGCCCCTTTGATGAACAGTGCTGGCCCGGCCTTTTAGGGCCTAGGGCCTGGGCCAGACCTACATTTCCCAGAAAAAGCCCGGGCCAGGCCCGGCCCGGTTTTGGCCCGGGTTTGGCCCGGTTCAGGCCCGGGTTTGGCCCGGCTCGGGTCTGGCCCTGTTCAGGCTCCCCTCTTTACTTTTGAAATTCCATTTTTCCCCCCTTTCCCCCTAACGAATTTATTCCCCTCTTCCCCCCTAAACAATACTGAAGGTTTAAGTAATGTGAAGAATAATAACACATCTTAAAATCATTGATTTTTTTTCTTTATAAATATAGTGGTCATGAGATCGAGTAAATTTCCAACATCTTTATGTATTGAAATTGCTGACCCCAATGCATCGTGTACCCCACGTTTACTGTATTTTGTCAATTTATGTTACAATTTGAGTGGGCTGGAACTTGGAATCTGCTCTATTTCAGCACATATATTGTTCTGTGCCCAACCATGGGTTTCAGATAATCGAACCTAATTCCAGTTCTAGTGTTCGGATTGCCCAAAATTTGGTTTAAAAGAGAGATTGCATAAAGAAGATTCAAAAGGTATTTCCTTTTAAGTATAAGTTTTACCAAGAAGAGTAGCTTTGTCCTCGACTTTTAAGCTCCATCAACGGATGTGCATTGCATAGCCTCACACAATGAACCTGAAGCCAGTGGCGAAGGGGAGGGGTAGCACTGTCGCGTGCCCACCCCATCTTTTGGGATGAAGTTTTTCTTGACAATTTAACTTTTATCTTTATGATGATGATATTTGTTACTTCATGTCCCTTTGAGAATTTATCATTATTGAGAACCTTTTTGAAGCCAAACTTGTTGATTTAGTATATTGAATTAGTCTTACCATATCCGTAAAATATATTCTTACACATCAATCTTTTTAACTCTTGTCGCTATAGATTTGTAGTAAAGCATTGATTACTGTTAGGGACGCTTTAAAAAAGCGTCCCTAATATCAAATTACCATAGTTAAAAAAAACTCTTACCTTGAATAACAAGAAAATGCCAAAAAAATAAAAAAAAAAGAAAATTGGCCCGGGCCTGGGCTTGGACTGGGCCCAGATATCGCCAGAACCAGGCCCGGCCCAGTTGACAGCCCCCTTGGCCCGGCCCCGGCCCGATTTGCTAGAGGCCCGATGGGCTTGGGCTGGGCCGGCCCAAGCCCGGCCCATTTGACATCTCTAGTTTTTGGGGGATGATCAGCCAAGCTTTTTTTGGTCTTTGTGTAGTCCAATTCAACCTCTCAAAAATTCATGTGACTTTCAATACCGTGATGGGTTAGAAAGGAAAACGACGTTGGATGCAAGATTTTACAGGGTTTTAAGTCCTCTTTCTATATCCTTGCTGTGTTTTTTCTCCTTGAATCTAGTCATGGCCAAAACACAACTGTTTTATTTGTCATTTTGATTTTGCTTAATCTATATATAATATATAATAAGCGAAGCGAGACTTTTTTTACGCAACACGTCATCACATAAATAACTTCTTTACTTTACACATCTTCACTTTATATTTCTAATGTAAAATAGAACTATAACCGTTATAAGAGTTCCTAAAAGTCTGATATAATATAATGGATATGGTCCTTATTTTTTGATAAGTTAATTTCTATATTAGTAAGCCTTATATAATTGAAAAAATAATTCTAAATATTTTGAAACTCTAACTAATTAATGGACTAACTTATTAGGATTTAATTTTATGTATTGAATTCTCAAAACCACTCTACAATATGAATATAAAAATTCATATATCTAAAAAAACAAAAATGATGTTATTATCTTGAATGGGGTCCTTTCTTTTTTTTTGATAAGTTAATTTTCACATCAATAAACTTTATAAACCTATTCTAAATATTCTGAAAGTCTAACTAATTTTATAAGTATCACTAAAGGTTTGAAATACTCTCTTGGATGAGATCTTTGTTCTTCATAAGTTAATTTCTATATTACTAATCCTTATATGATTGTAAAAGTAATTCTAAACGTTCTAATTGAAACTCTAACTAATTAATGCATTAATTTATTAAGGCATAATTTTGAGTATTGTATCCTCAAAACCACTCTCCAATATGAATATAAAATTCATATATTTTAAATATTCATATATTTTCAATATGAATATGAATATAACATTATATTGGATGGGGACCTTATTTATTGATAATTTAATTTTTATATTAGTAAGCAGTATATAGTTGGAAAACTAATTCTAAACCTCTAACTATTAATGAACTAACTTATTACGACTTAATTTCAACTACTGTAACCTTAAAATCACTTTCTGATATGAATATAGAAATTCATATATCTAAAACTTGAAAATAAAATATTAGATTTAGAAAAGAAATAAATGATGTTTCAATTGAGATTGACACAATAAAAATGATGTAACAATTGATTCATTTTTATTTTATTCTATTTTAATGTTGTAGCAATTCATTCATCCTTGTTTTTTTTAATTGAGACCATAATACCAACAAATGACTGTATAATAATTATTAAAATAAAAAAATAATTGTAAACTTCTTTGTAAATATGATAGTTGAAAATGATTTAAAGCAATATTCCTAATATTTCAGTGTATATACGAGTGTCTGAAAATAATATTTTAGATTTGATCCGTACTTTTTATGTTTATTTAAGAGTTAGATACACGTTAGTACCCCGAAATTTTACCTGAGGGTCTAAAAGTTAATTTTTTACACAAAGGGCCTGTAATTTCAAGTTCGCAATAAGTAGTGACTTCTATCCAAATTCTTAACGATATAGCCAAAACTGTCAAGGGCAAAATTGTTAACTAAGGTTTTTTTTTTTACACTCTCCCCCCACCCCCGAGCTCTTACACCTGGTGCCATGGTTATGAACTCCATAGCCATCAGCCCACTGCATGACAACAATTAGCAACATGCCACCACCATAACCTCAATTGACTCTGACAACACCAGATTGCGTCAAACCTAACCTCAATTGAATCTGACTCAGATCAAACCCCAAGAAAAACACAAAGAGATCTTTAAATCCAAAGACCTCCACGCCACCACCTGCCACCTATCAGTTGCCACGGAGCCCAGAATCTTGCTTCGAGACCCGACCCAGTTGAGTTAGTGACCCTATTTTTTTATTCTACTGATGATGATTGAGAAGTTAGTGTGGCAATTAGGGTTTTCGGGTTTGTGTTCGATTGGGGGTTTGGTAACGAAATGACAGCATAATTGGAGATTAGGCTGCGCAAGGCGTGGTTTGGGATTAATGAAGCAAGGTCTGAAAAGGGTATGTTAGAAGATTGGACATGTTCGGTGGCCGGAGTCTAGCAACCGCTGGATTGACGGCCTGTCAAAGGTGTGGCCGAAAGAGAGAATAACTGCGTCCGTCATTATCTCTAGTGAGATTGGGCATTGAAGTCGTCGGGAATTGGGTTGCCATTTCCCTCAATATGCAAGTCTTTACGCTTGTCTCCGTATTACTTTTCTTTCCTTCTATTTTCGTGGATCTTTGGGCCGATTCCGATGTTTGTGTCTTGCCTTATCCTGGTTTTCTTGCTCTATTTCCTTGATGTCACCATTGATTTTGGCTGGGTTTCCGGAGCTTCGGAAACCCAGGTAGATTGTTGATGGGGCATGCCGATTTGGGTGATTTGGTGTCTCTGTGTATTGGCTAGATTGTTGGTATGGCTTGGGTAAGGGGCGGGCTAGGTGGGGAGGAGAATGGTGAAATTTTGAAGAAGAAGAAGAGAAAAAAATTAAAGAAGAAGAGAAGAGAAAGAAATTAAACATGTTCCGACAATTTTGCCCTCGACATTTTAGTTAGATCGTTAGGAATTTGGACGTAAATTCTTATTGCGAATTTAAAATTACAATCCCTTTTGTGTAAAAAAAATAAACTTTTGGACCCTGAGATGTGATTTCGAGGTATTTTCAAGGTACTAATGTGTATTTAACCATTTATTTAATTTTGCTTCTAAAAATCTAAATTTACTAATTTTTTAGGATTTGAATTTGATTATCATGTTCTTAAAACTAACATTGTAATACGAAGATAAACAATCATGTAGTTAGAAAATAAATGTAACATATCAGATTAAAAACAAAAAAATTATGTTACAGATAATTTAAATTTATTAAGATTGATTAAATGTAAATGTCTAGACACATAGCATAATCATTGAAAAAAAAATTATCTATATAACATATATAATTAATAATAAAATTATAAGACAATTGTTTGCTTTGATAAGACAACAAGATCCAAAAAATGGCTATATAAGCATAAATGAGATTTTGAAAAGAAATCACATACGTACTAGAAAAGAAAAGTTTGCAATTAAATCAAATTATTCTTAATTACTATATTTGTCAACATTTCAACTTTTTAAGATGCAAGAATATTAAATGTCATCATAAATAAGTGTGTTTGAAGGTCTCAAATATTATCTTGAATAGAGTCCTTATTTCTTGATAAGTTAACTTTGATATCACTAAGCTTTTATATATTTGAAAAACTAATTCTAAGCATTCTGAAATTTTAACTAATTAATGAACTAACTTATTAAGACTTAATTATAACCATTATATCCTTAAAATCACTCTTTAATATGAATACATAAAATCCATATATCTACAAAATGAAAATAACATATTAGACTTAGAAGAGAGAAGAATATATATGATGTTACAATTGAGATTGAAATAATAAAAATAATATAACAGTTGATTCATATTTATTATATTTTAATATATGTTGACTGAAGTATATGCTTACCATAGTTGATGTAAAAATTTATCACTATAATATATAGCATTTAGAATCTTTTTGGCACAATAAAAAATTAGATGCAATTTTTTTTTGGTGAGACCACATAACTAGCAAATGACTGTATAATTGTTATTAACTAAAATCCCAATAATGGCAAAGCTTATTCATAAATATGATAGTTGAAAAGAATTTAAAGCTATATACTAAAAATGTGAAAAGAAATCACATATAAACTAGAAGAAAAAAGGTAAAATCAAATCAAATTATTCTTGATTATTATAGTTGAGCACATTTAAGAACTTTAAGATGCAAAAATATGATATGTCATCAAATTATGTTTTTGATATGAAATAAAATTATAAATATTATAAGTGTCTCTAAAGGTCTGGAATATGAATGGGTCTTTATTTATTGATCAGTTAATTTTCATATCAATAAGCTTTATATAATTGAAAAACTAATTTTTAGCTTCATGAAACTCTAACTAATTAATGATGCCTTAATTTTAACTACTACATGTATCCTTCAAACCACTTTTTAATATGAATATAAAAGTTTATATATATAAATAATATTAAGAGAGAAAAAGATGATGTTCTAATTGAGATTAAAACATAAAAATAATGTAACACTTGATTCATAATTATTTTATTTTAGTATATACTTACCATAATGGATGTAAAGATTTATCAATATAATGCATAACTTTTAGAATCTTTTGGTAAAATAAAAAATTGAATGTATTTTATGGGTGGGATCACACTATTAACAAATAACTGTACAATTATTGTTAATTAAAACTGGAGTAATGATAAAATTTATTTATAAATCTGATAGTTGAAAAGGATATAAAGCTATATAGTAAACATGTTAGTTAGTGTCTCTAAATGCATGCAAATTTTATTATTTATTATAAATTTATTTTTACAAAAACTATATGAAGGCTATATTAGGAAAGATTATATAATATAAAAATTAATTCTAAAATTCTAAACCCCTAATTAATTAGGATTTAAATTTTGACAATCATGTCCTTAAAACTAACTCTCTCATAAAAAAAAAATCATGTATCTAGAAAACAAAAATGACATATGAGATTTAGTAGAAAAAATTATATTATAGTTAATTTTAGTTTATTATAATTTAAATCTCTCACCACCAAGAACTTTCAATGCAATGGAGAAATCACTGAAATTAGAAGGAAACAACTTGGTCTGAAGTTGCTTCAATTCGGTGGTGGAATATACAACAATACCATTCAAAACACCCTTGGTCTTGAGTATAAGATCAGCACTTTTCTCCTTTCACACAACTGCTGCTCTTCTTCCCTCTCTCTGTTTTTCTTTATTTGTTCTCTTCTCTCTAAACAAGCCCCAGAACTCTCTGGAGACCAAGACAAAGGCATGTCTCTTTGTCTTGCTTTGGGCTGCCACGTGGCATTTTAATGCCAAAATATGCAGGCAAAAATAAAAGGATGTTTACTCGTGGTGCCAAGACCATGGTAATCTCAACAATCTCCCCCTCTTGGCACATGAGCGGAGGGAACACCAAGCACAACCCCTTCACTTGGAGTCCATACCACCAACTCTCTACAAAGCTCTAGCTTCTCACGAGTAACAAGCTTAGTCATCATATCAGCTGGGTTCTTATCAGGGTGAATCTTTTCTAGTTGCATCAATTGTTTCTTCATCACTTCACGTATCCAATGATATCGTACCCTGATATGATTTGTTCGGTAATGGTAGGTAGCGTTCTCAAGTCCATAGCACTCTTGATATCACAATACACCACATATTTGTCTTGCTTCAAGTCCAGCTCTAGAAGAAAACGTTTCAACCATAACATCTCCTTACCAGCTTCACAGGTAGCTACGTATTCAGCCTCGGTCGTAGACAAGGCCACACATTTCTGCAACTTAAATTCCCAAGAGATCGCTCCCCCTGCAAATGTGAATAAGAGACCCGAGGTAGATTTTTTACCATCGATATCACCTGCCATGTCTGAGTCCTTAAAGCCTTTCAAGATTGGCTTTGAAACTCCAAAACACAAGCACTGGCTGGAAGTACCTTTCAAGTATCTAAGGATCCATTTAACGGCTTCCCAATGCTCCTTTCCCGGACTAAAAAGGAGCCGGCTCACTACACCAACCGCATGAGCGATATCTGGCCGAGTACAAACCATCGCGTACTTTAGGCTTCCCACCACAGAGGAGTAAGGGATCACTTCCATCTCCTCTCTTTCTTCTTTGCTAGAGGGACAAGACATCTTACTTAGGTTGAAATGGCCAGCTAGAGGCGTGCTCACCGACTTAGCATTGCTCATGTTGAAACATTCAAGCAGCCGTTCAACGTACTTCTCTTATGACAGCCACAATCTCTTTGCCTTCCTATCACGTAATATCTTCATGCCTAAAATCTGTTTTGCTGGTCCCAAATCTTTCATGTCAAAGGATTTGGACAGCTCCTCCTTTAACCTGCAATTAGATTCACATCTTGCCCCACAATTAACATATCGTCAACATAAAGTAGAAGAATAATGAAGTTACCATCTGAGAATTTTCTCGAGTAAACAAAATGATCTGCAACTGTCCTTTTATATCCATGACTTGTCATAAACGAGTCAAATTTTCTATACCATTGCCTTGGTGCTTGCCTGAGGCCGTACAGGCTTTTCTTTAACTTGCACACCAGCTGCTCCTTTCCCTTTATCTTGAATCCTTGTGGTTGTTGCATATAAATCTCCTCTTCCAAATCCCTGTGAAGAAATACCGTCTTCACGTCTAGTTGCTCAAGCTCTAGGTCCATGCTTGCTAGTAGTCCAAGAACTACCCAAATGGAAGTCATTTTTACTATTGGAGAAAAGATCTCGTCAAAGTCGATCCCTTTCTTTTGTCCAAAACCCTTCACTATCAAACGGGCTTTACACTTTAGTAGCTTTTCACCATCCTTTTTCAGCTTGAAAACCCACTTATTTCTCAGTGCTTTCCTTCCCTTAGGAAGTTCCACTAGCTCATAAGTGTTATTCTTAAGCAATGAGTTCATTTCATCTTGCATAGCCTTTATCCACTATATTTTGTCTCACTACAAAAAAAACACATTTTTAGCGACGGAAAACAATCCGTCGGTAAAACGAGTTTAACCGACGGATACTACCGTCAGTAAAATTCCGTCATTAAAAATTGATTACCGACGAAGTTAGTGTCGGCGAAAGTATTTGCCGACAATATTTTTGCTGCATCTAACTCCAAAACTAGTTGTATGGGATGTAACAATATCAATAATGTCCTGACCTTCAGACACAATCTTAGCCGTTTGAGATCACGTTTTATTGTCAGATGACGTATGCTCCAATAGCAATGTCGTCATTCCTTTCTCACCGTATTCGTTCACTTGCTTTTTTTCCTTTTCTTTCTAAACTTAGTTCATGAATATGCAACCTTCTAAACTTTAGCTTTAAACCTCCAAATAGGCTGCCCTTAGTTTATAGGTCCATCCTTCACATAAGAAGTAAAAGGGAAAAAAAGCTAATAATCTCATCTATTATATGTGATGCACAATTTACCCCTCTCCAGTTTAAATTTAAGCACTAAAATCTCCCACAATCACGGAAGTTGATCACTTTAGACGGATCTGTTATGTATGCTGTGAAATGACATATAATCTGCTATTTCATTTCATTGTTAGTTTAGCTCAAAGCGATTCTTCAAACCCCCTCTCACTTCCACCCAGTGCATCATGCTTACCTCACCACCCACTTGCACTGCCGACCATGTCACCCACCACCACACACACCAACAGTACACGCCTTGCACTCAAATACAACATACACCCACACCCACCCACCATCCACACAAACACATTGCCCCCTCTCTCCCCCACCTCCCCTCCCCATCCCTGTCATCTACTACCACACACGCGCACGGCACACACAAACACACACCCATAACAAAACATCCACCCACACAGTAACACACACTGCTCTCATACACACATGCATTCACTCACCCACACACCCACCCACACACTACTCCCATATACAAATACTTCAGTGCACACACACACACACACAGAGAAAAGCACACACCGATACACTCATACATATATAAATGCTCTCACTCAGACACCCAACCCCACCCACCGCACTCACACACCGCATACTCCTAACACACACAAAGACACACCACACGCACACACAAAAAAAATACACACAAACACACACCACAGTCCCCCCCCCTCCCCCAATCCACCACCACCCACCAACATATGCACTTGCATGCACACAAAAAACTATGACAAACATTGTCATTCTTTAATTTTTGCTTCTTTCTTTTTTTACCACTAGCATATTGCATGCACTACAAGAAAATTGAACTTCAACAACGAACACGGTTCATCAAGTAAAGAAGCATATTCATCAAGAAAGGCATACAACGACAAAAACAATTCGTCCCTGAGTTCGTCAAGGAAGTAAAAGCACCCCGCGGAGGTGTTCAAAGCGCTCGGTGATGATGGCGATTGGTGTTGACGGTGTCAGTGGAAGTAAAGTTGCGGAGGGGCATTAACAACGACAGTGGTCATGCGGACTTCAACTGTGGTCTAAGGAAAAAAATGGACAGGGACGACTGGATCTATGGTGGATGGTGGAAAGAGATAGCAGCTGAGGTGCGGATCAACAATCTTGTGGACTACAGAGTCTTGGAGTGTGCAAAATGGTGGTGATTGCTGAACTGGTGAGTGGTGACCATCGTGTGGGCTTGGTGTGGAATGCACGGCCTATGAATGAGTTTGGGAGGGGGGAGGGGGGAAAGAGACAGGGGGGTGCTAGAAGAGAAAAGAAGCAAATTAAATGAAGGCTTAAAAACTAAAACCATTTAAATAGCACAATATCCAGGTAACCCGCACGCCGAACCAGACCTAAATTGAATCGAAAATTACGGGTCGGCTCGGGTACAGGTCTATTTTCATCGGTCTCCCATATATGTATAACCGTACCCGAATTTTTTGAACGGGTATGTGTAGACCCGTGGATCCGGGTCATATTAAAGTTGAGTGATTTTCGTTTAAGGTGCACAATTTTCATATCTGTGGGGCGTTCTAGTACTTAATTTTGAAATGGAGAGGGGTAAATCACACATTGCGTAAATAGAGATGGTCATTAGATTATTTTCCCAAGAGATTGCAACCCCAACTATGTGATCGAACCCGCTGAACTTTCTGACTATAACAGGTTGAATTGGAGGTATTCAGTGAATTGAAGTTGTTGTGCTTTAAGCAAGATTGTTCTTAAGCAAGATAATGTGTCTCCTAGTCTTAAAAGTGTTAGACAACGGATAAATGTGGATATAGGCATAAAATAATCATGTTTAGCGTGTAATTTCTATACCCACACAACTAACCGATTTTATCCTTAGGTGGTAATACTATAGTTAGTTTTACCAGCTATGCTCCCACGTTGGCTTGAGATGTAACGGCTTACATGGTTGGATGCTACGGTTTATAGGATTAAAAGAATTGGTTTAAGGAGCTTTCTCTTGCAACCTTTTGTGGCCACATGTTTCAATCAGAACAGTCATTCTCAAAACGACAAAAGAATGTAAAAAACTTTCATGGGCTTAGCTTAAGTCATATATGATGTTCATAAGAACGGGATTGATAAGAAGCTTAGTGGATGAAAGTAGACAGGAAGCTCTACTCTACGGCTGTGACCGGGGTGCACCACTGAGCTAGATGTGTCTTAATGCGTGCGATCTCACGCTAGACATTTTTTAGGCTTACTTATGCTAGTTAAGAAGCTCTACCCTCATCTCCGAAGCTTTTTATCAGTTCCATTTTTTCACAAACTTAGATATGAATTATGTTAAGCCCCTACTCTCGCTTATTAATTACAGTCTCTCGTAAGACTTGATCAGCAACACGAGACATGACTTTGTAACATGGAGTGGCGGATCTACTGTAGGGCCGTGGGGATTATGGTCTCCTCCCATATTTGTCATTGAAATCTACTTATTACCTTACATGTCATTTGCTTAAAGCATTAAAGTACCAAAGTTGAAAAATCCTTGTATGTAATCTGCAGAATTTATAAATTCACTTCAAATTTGAACTTTCAAGCTCCATTTTTGTCAATAAATGTTGAGATTGAGATACTAACAAATGTCAGTAGAAGTCATTTGGAGGATAGAGCAGAAGAGTTTTCTAAACTTGTGTTCTCTTTTTCTGATGCGTCTCAAACTAGTATGCCTTCAAAGTCCCCCACTTATGTTTCAATCAATAGAAATGTTTAATTTACCTGAACCTTGGCTACACAATGAAATGAATGAATTGGCCTCCTCCTCACTCAACCTCCAGGTACACATTGCATAACTAACAATCCAGCACTTCGAAAATGTCAATGCATAAGGTCCATCCTTGACTGGGATGGCCTTTTGGGGATGATCAGCCAAGCAGTTCTTTGGTCTTTGTGGAGTCCAGTTCAGCCTCTAAAAAATTCATGCGACTTTGAATACCGTGATGGGCTTTAGAAAGGAAAACGATATTTGATGCAAGATTTTTGCCAAAATACAGGGTTTTGCGTCCTCTTCCTATCTCCTTGCTGTGTTTTTTCTCCTTGAATAGTCATGGCCATCATGGCCGAAACACGACTGTTTGCTTTTGTCATTCTGAATTTTTTGATGGTTGAATAATGGTTGTACTGTTCAAAATGGAAAAGTTTTTGCTCTTATCCCCGTCATAGAAAAATAGCTAGCTACAATCCCTGTTTAGCGGCAATTAATGGCTGCAATTAATGGTTATTAAATATTCATAGTGAATTTTAATTAGTCACGCTGCTTAAAATTGTCCTTGAAAACATTAGCAAAAATGCCATTAGAGTAACCATTTCTTGTCGTTAGTTAGGTTGCAACTATCTTTCTACTACAGGATAGCAGAAAAATTTATCTGTCTAGCATTACAGAAACATGTTAATAAGAATCTTGCAAATAAACTAAAAAATATATATGAAAAAGAGCAGTTTTGATTGCTAGGACATGGCATCACATATTTACTTGAGCCAAAATTCGTGTGCAAACTATGAGACAACAAACGATAAGGCTGTTCTCACATTGGTAATTCTAGGCCTAGCTTCAAGTGTATCCAAATGTGAAGAATTCTTTCCTGTGTGACAACAAACGATAGGACTGTTACTTTTGTGGTGTTGATACAATCTCGATCCTAATGGCCTGCCAACCTTAAGATGCTCGCATTTGAACTTTCGAGCTAAAGAAAGTTATTCCACAGGACTTGAGAGAGAAGCAAGTTATTCCACAGGACTTGTACAAGTAAACAAATAAACAATATTTGTTTACTTGTAAAAGTCAAGCAACAATGTGGAAGAAAATACCGGTTGATCGATGAGACAGTGTAAGACCAATATTCCTAAAGTGAAAACCTTCCTTGTGCTGTATCTAGTAGGCAAGAAGACACCTTCATATTCTTCGGGAAAGAAGTAAGGAGAAGCCACCATATTATTTTCTTGAACCAACTAATCAATCTGATTAACAAATCTACCTCCTAGTCCAGATTGTGCAGTCTGCGAGTTGAACCCGTCCCTATAGGCTCAACACTAAGCTTCTAGTCGATGATAGCCTGACCTAAATAAGAAGAAGAAATCGCTTCATCAACGTAAATGAAGCAATTATGTCTATATCTGTACAATATCTGCAGCAGTATAAGAATCATGTTCCACGTATGATACATTTTTCAAGCTAACGGCCATAAGCTAGAAGCTTTCCTTGCTAGAAGTCCATGCTGGTTTCATGTAATTCAGAAAATATGTGTACTTTTATCTATAAGTAAAAAAATGACAGTCCAGCTGGTTCCTATCATTTGCATTGGACTGACACTTCCAAAACCCGCATATCGTACCAGTAAAAGCTAGACGTTGAAATTTTGTAGCATTATTAATATTTTTATAATGGTATATTCAATAAAAAAAAGCTTATTAAAAGAGAAAATAAGAGTTAGATTCTACGGAAAGTGACCTAATTAAATTTTTATTTGCAAATACCATATGCGAAAAAAACAATGCTTGCCACTTGCAATGAATTGAGTAAAAAGCAAAAAGTTGAATTATTGGTGTGGCTTAAATTAGTAAGGATAAGAGAAAATACCAAGAACTATTGCGTTGGCAACAATAGTCGAGACAAAAAGAAAAATAAAATAAATATATAAGAATTTTAGCGACAAAGATTAGGCGCATACTTCCCGGTCTACCACTTTCTCTTATGTTTGTACTATCAAAGTGCAAGTCAAAACAATCCTTCTTTGGAAAAGAAGGCCAAAAAGTCAAATTACCATTAAGGTCAACGCAGATACACTGATGTTTGATTTATTCAGTGGGAATCGTAGTGTAGTGTACCCTCACTAGACCACAAAATTCAGGTCATTGGCTACAACACATGGGTTAAAGATACTCCAACAGAAAGATCTTTATCTGAATTCTGACAACGGGAAATCGATCCTCTTTTGTCTTCCGGATATTTTCTTTGTTAAAAAAATACATATCAATTAGTTTTTATAATAAAGAAGTAAACCAATCATCTTATACGCATATGCACTTGTGTCTGATTAACGTGAAAATACTTAAATTATGCTGATCGGGATGCCACTTTCTCTTTCAACTTCTTTGGATGTACCAAGTATTTTAAAATCTATATATGAAAAGAGCCAAACATGAGAAACACAATGTCCAAAAGCAGAATATATTGCCATAAATTGCTAATTGTTGGAACAAGACTTGATTGTGTTTAAGAGACGAATCCAAGCGCCTCAAACATACGCAGATGTTTCCTTCAACATGAAAGCCACTGATGCACTTCTCTCTCTGTTTCTCAAAGTAATCACTTTGCTCTTATATAACTTGATTTGAAGATGAGAATTGAAGGAGAAAAGAGATATGCACTATTACTAGCAGCAAGAGATTCTGACTATGTGAAGAAGGTGTATGGTGGGTATTTCAATGTGTTTGTCGCAGCCTTTGGAGAAGAAGGAGAAAGATGGGACTTGTTTAGGGTTGTTGATGGAGAGTTCCCAAGTATGAATGAGCTCCACAACTATGATGGGTTTGTGGTTAGTGGTAGCCCTTATGATGCTTATGGAGAGGACTCTTGGATTCTTGAGCTTCGCTTTCTTCTGCAAACCCTGGTTGCCATGCAAAAGAAGGTGCTTGGTATTTTCTTTGGTCACCAGATAACTTGAGATTATGAACATCAGTTTCTATATTTCTTTCCGCACCATTTTGGCAATCTCTACAATCTGCTTCATGCTACGCATGCATAAACAAGTTAATAGTTCTTCAGCAACCAAGATATGCAAAAATAGACTCATTCTATCATATGATCATCTAGTTAAATGAGAAGTAACCAAGAGTTTACCTTGTTGTTTCTTCTTCTTAGGTTTTGTGCAGAGCTTTTAGCGGAAAAGTTATAAAAGCTTATAGCGGATGGGATATTGGTGTAAGAAAGTGAAGATTGTGAAAGATTTCTCCCCTCGCACCTTCCTTGATGGCTTGGATGAATTCCCACCTGCCCTCTCGATCATTGAATGCCACCAAGATGAGGTTTGGGAGGTCCCTCTGGGAGCGGAAGTGAATGCGTTCTCTGACAAAACAAGTGTCGAGATGGTCGCAATTGGGGACAACATTCTTGAAATTCAATGGCATCCAGAGTACACCAAAGATATTCTAAATAATCTCATTGATCGTCTTCTCACAAACAATGCTATAGAGGTAATAACCAAGCAAAATAATTTAGTACTTTTTGATAATCCATCCAGTATTACACTGTTCCCAAATTTGATAACTTTTTACCTACTTGATGCCTTACTTTGTTTTCCAATCTGATCATCTTAAAGAAAGGTTCTGCTGAAGAGGCTAGATTGAAATTGCAAGTTGCTGAACCAGATAGGAAATGCTGGGAAAGAATTTGTAGAGCATTTCTGAAGGGAAAATGGAATCAATGACCTACTTATTCTTTTGACAACTTGTGTTTCCTTTAACTATATACGTCTTGTGGTGTGGTGAGCGTTGAAACCTATATATGGTTAGCATCTAACGATATTGGAGCAACAAAGCTTTGGAGGAACATATTTTTTTGTATTTAGTACTGTTGCTACTAAAAATATGCTCTGCGTATGTTGCGGAACCCTTACCCGAACCGATAACCTGCAAGATAGAAAACGAATGACTGCTAGGTGGGTTTTCGGCAGAGAACTTTCCGATACTTAAGTCAGAGCGCAGATACAAAATAATCACTCTGAAAAAGTAGGAAAAAGATTGTTTCTTTATGTGTGTAATTGTGCCCGTACCTGGGGGGAGACCCCTTTATATAGTTGTAGGAGAAGACTCCTAGTAGGACTAGGCCATAGACCAGATGTGTTAGGATCACGTTAGGATCCTCGAGGATCACGTCACAGTCTCTAAGGAGTCTTTTAGAATCTTGATAAGATAATCATCAATCTCTCAGTTTGACTAGAATTGTCGGATGTTCCTCCATTATTGGAAGTTATATTTGAGTTATATCATAAGCCCCCACTTCCTTAGTGAAAATGTTTGGCTGAGGAAGTTATATCAAGTGTCTCAAGACAAGCATCAGGTTTGTAAGGGATTCTCCATCCGCTTGTAGGGGTACGTTATAATATTTATGCACTCCATGTGCTCGGACTTAAGCTCTTGGGAGCTTAAGCGATAGAACATTGCCCAAGTAGGGTACTAGACCTCTAGCTCTCGAGAGCTAAGTCTTAGAATTTTGCCTGAGCAGGCTATTCAAAATCAGCTTTTGGAAGATGAATCATGGGATCTCGAGATCCTTTAGAGGTTATGCCCCATGTTAGCCTCTCTAGAGAAAGGACACAAAGTTGTGCATGCAAGTTGTTGCATGTGCTAAGTGTTTGAATGTCCCTTAGAGGGGTCACCTCTCTTTTGGAGGGTGTTTGTTTTTTGCAAGTGTGTGTTCTTTGCACTAAGCTCACCACATCACGCTAGCATTTTACTTTGACGCGAACTCTTATCATCAGCTAAGAGCTAGCAAAGAAGCCTTGCACTCACGCTTGGCTGGATTTAGAATTGACAAAGAATGGTGGGGGGATATATAGTGCTTTGCCGTTTCACGGGTTAGAACTGTAGCTAAACCATTCGGATAGAACTCAAGCTCTATCCTGCCACCCTTAGGGGTGTTCGTCCCTCAAGGGACTGCCCAAGGGGGTTAGTAGAACGTAGATCTCTGGTAAGCGCCCTTGAGGGCTGATGGAGCACCTAGCTCATGAAAATACCTTTGGGGATTTGATAGAACTTAAAGTTCTCGTCGTTCTAGCCCTTAGGAATGGAGGGAGCTTAGAGCTCAGGAAAATACCCTCGGGGGTTTGGCGGAACTTAAAGTTCTTGTCGTACATGCCCTCGAGGGCAGATAGAGTGTAAAGCTCATGAAAATACCCTTAGGGGTTTACGGAACTTAAAGTTCTCATTGCAGCCGCCCTTGGGGGCGGATGGAGTGTAAAGCTCATGGAAATTACCTCGGAGTTTGACGGAACTCAAAATTCTCATCGTATGTGCCCTTGGGGGCGAATGGAACGTGGAGCTCATAAAAATACCCTCGGGGTTTCGGTTGAAGCAACAAGTGCTTGTTGTCTCGGTGCTAAATAAGAAGGCGAGGGGCATTAAACCCATAATATGGCCGCTACTATGAAGCCCCCATGTCTAAATGAACACATGACATTAGGCCCGTAATATTGCTGATATCGTAACATAGGAAGCCCTCCTTCCTTTGAGAAGGCCTAAATATAATTACGACTTTTTCAGTCTATATGTAGGGCTCGATTGCGAGAAGACCTGCGGGAGCAATATAGAAGACCATAATCCGCCTGCTAGACTAGAATAACATATAAAGCCAGAGGACACGGAGTCCGTCTGAAGAAGATATCACAGGCATAGTTGGCGATGCAGTTTTAGTTCACTAGATACAGTGGCATCATGTTTACTTCCAACATTGTTGAACAAGCTTCTCAATGAGCAGCGATGTGAATACGCCATCAATAGAGGTCATTGTATGACCATTAGAAAATATGTAATGTCGAGACGACATGATACTGCAACAAAAACCTTAAACGGGGACTTCAAGTCGTAGGGTGGCGTGAATTTGTTCCTTGCTCATGAAGTGGTTTATACGTCACCGTTGATGCTTGAAGACATAGTTTAAACCCTTGCAAGAAGTAAAAGCACGTGACTGAAAAAACAGCCTTTGAAGAAATAAAGCATATGAGCTTACAAGTGCAACTATGTTGCTAACACAGAATTAAGAGCAGTGTGTAGACACCGTCGCCCTATTAGGGTTTTACCGGTTAAAAGACAGAGTGTCCTGCACTGCGTGTCGTCAATTGAATTTATAACTTCATAATAGTCTGTAAGGCCCGACATATAATAGAGTCGCTCAAATGGATGATGGTAGACCAAAAAGTAAATAGGTCTAGCTAATAGAGGCGCATTAGAAGCAGCCTTCGGAAGGCTTGCTAAGGCCTAAGATCGCAGTCGCTTAACTTTTAGCGACAAATATGCAATAACATATAAGCCATTTTTAAAGTATACGTGGCATATATGTTAAATAAATGAGAACTAGTGAGTCTTAAATTTAAATAGGCTTTTTTGACAGGTTAAAAACTCAATACTTTAAAGTATGCAACCTAAGTTAAATAAATGGACCCTTTGGTGCACTTTTATGGGGGTTAATGTCGAAATATTTAAAAAATAGAGATTTCAACTGATTTGGATGGGGTTACCCCTTTTTTCAACTGAAAGAAGTGTAGCAATTGCCTGGAGACAGATCGAACTACCACAGGAAGGCGGTAGCACCACGAGTTATGACCCCAAGGCCTGCAGTGGTTGAACAGACAGATGAAGGTGATGATCAAGCTGCCATTGGGCTGGAATGAGCTATAAGGAACAAGCCCAGAGTCAAGATTCGCATTACAAGATATGGCAGAAGGCCTATAATCAATCAAGAGGAAGAAGGATCAAACCCAGCTAAAAATTGCAAGCAGAATTTGGCGGTAATTCTAGACTGCATTGTTTAGACAAATGGACAGTAAATGAAGACGGCATCGTTTGGACTTGGCCACAATAAAAGAAGATGACATCGTATAGTCCTAGCTTTATATTCCTTTTAAATGTGTTTTAGTGACAAATGTTTATAATCAGTTTGGCGCTGGAGCCAACACTTTTAATTTGAATTCTGTTTGAATTTCAGTTATTCTTTTAGGCGTGAGGCAGACCAGGGAGGATAGGCATGATTGAATCTGAATTGTAATTTCTCTCTCTATCATTTCTCTTGTTCTTCTCTCTTCTGGAATTCTACCTTGATTCAATAAAATTCTCTGTTCCCCTCTTCCTTGTGCTATTGTGAGCTTGAAGGTGTTAATCATGGAGATGAATTTCAGTAGCATCTCTTCGATATGCTACACCACGGTGATGTGACGATGATGTCAGGGAGCTAGTGGCCAAGCGATGCCGTCGCCGTTTGCTTCTAGTGGAGGGCGCGACGTCTGAGAAGGTCGCCAGCCTAATGGCGGCAACAGTGTAGTTGCAGATCTCACCGGAGGGGAGATCTTCGGGCCAAAGGCTGATGGAGGACGCATTGGTCAGATCAGTATAATGGAGCCACATGCGAGCCTCGTCGGTGTGGAATTTTATAAGTCTTGGCTGGTGGCGGCGATGAGGTTGGTACTTTAACCCATGGCAGCGACGGTGGTTATGCACTGTGGCAGAGGTTTGTGCCGATTGGCTCTGGCGACGACTGCCGGCACTTTCCCCTCTCTTCTTTTTTTTCTTTTTTCATGGAGACCGGGCTATTGGCCTGCGGCAGTGGTGATAATAGATGGCCCTTGGTGGCTACAATGGCTATCGGTGGTCCATGACTGACTATGGATCTTGGGCGAAGTGCAGTGATATGCTAGGGTTTTGATCTTATGCGACGACGATCTTGCTAGTATGGCGGTTTCTTGGAGGCGTCGCCACTGATGTTCGTTGTGACAGCAGCGTCTAAGGATGTCGCGGCAATGCGCTGGTGCTGCCGCTAGTCGCGGATAAGAGTTTGCCGACTGGTGCCTCTAAAGACTGAGTCGTGGGCCAGATGTGTTAGGATCGCCTTAAGATTCTTGAGGATCACATCACGATCTCTGAGGACTCTTTTAGAATCTTGATAAGATAATCATCAATCTCCCAGTTTGACTGATATTGCCGAGTGTTCCCCATTTATTGAGAGTTATATTTGAGTTATATAAAGTACCATGGAAGCGATTAGAAATATTTGCGGAAGCAATGTAAAGCTACAAAAGTAGGTGCCGCAGTTGTCCACTGCAACATTTTTTACTAGAGGGTTAGTTAACGTTTGACTTCAGCACTTCACTTTTTAAGACAGAAAATATACCGCTGAAAAAAGGATTATAACTCCGTTTGTCCCAAAAAAGAGATGTCTTTTAGGTAATATATATCCCTTTTCACACAATAAGGTATGTTCTAGTGATACTTAAGCAACTGGCTTAGCTATACACACTTTTACAAATTATTGATCTCTGAAAAAACTGATGTTATTCGGAATATGCACAGATCTTTGTACTGTGGATGCAAGCAAAGAGCATTTTTTTTTCTTTTTATTTGAGCTAGTAATAATTTATGCTTGATAGATAGAGTGTGAAAGGGACTCGACCATATTGCACCTCATATAAAGCGAAGGCTATCGACATAAATTTTGAGGGTCTGGTACAAAAATCAATGCTTTTTCAAATATGGGCTCCATTTCATCACACAAAATATTTTAGCTAATATCATTATGAAGGCTAATGCTGACCAAGGGGAAGCCAAAAATTTTGCTTGTGGTAACATAATAACATGTTATTAATGGAAAAATCAACAGAGCAAAATGACTACCTGGAAGGGTAACATAGTGGTGGAGTTAGAATTTTCTTTAAGGTGGGCATAAAAATCTCAATCTGAAATTAACAATCCCATTAATAGCAATTTTCATTTTCTATCAATTCTTAATTGTAAATTATAAATTCCAAAGCCCAATTGTCACATCCTAAATTGATACAAAAAAGAAAGGGTTCCGAGAAGTAGAAAATATAAGGATTAATCGTTGGATCTTCCCTTACTTTTATGGATTGCGGCGAGCATTAGTGTCGTCGTTGAGAAATTGACCTAGCGACTGCAGCCCGTGAGCACTATTGCCGGTAGCCTTTAAATTGGCCCTGCAGCCTGCGTGAGCATGTGAGGTCGTGACGTTTGGGCTTTAGGTGCTATGAGCCGTGAGCCAGTGACCTATCGGAATTGGATTGGCAAGTGAAGGCAGTGGTGCTGGCCGTTGAGGACATGCGATCGTGAGGTAAGGCCGTTGGGCGGTGAAGGAACTGAGGAGGAGGATATGTTCTCTTCTCCACATATGTGCCTTTAGGGCTTTGAAAACCATGGAGAGTGAGAAGAAAAATAAGTTGTTGTGTTGACTTTATGCATAACTAAGTCTTTTATATGTGTAAGTTTAGCATTTTAAGTGACTAAAAGGATATCTTTTTTAACTATCCTTAAAATTTATAGATACATTAACATCTAAATTTATTTTTCAAATTATACATCTCATTTAATTATTTTTCAAATTTATAGGTGGGCACTTTACCATTGCAGATAAAATATACCATATAAAAGACAAAAGTTCTGCAGAAGCACGTGGGCAGCGGCCCACCGGTGCCCTCCACTCCCTCCGCAACTAGGGTTGTATACGAACCGAGTTTGAGCCGAACAGATGTATGTTCAAACTCGTTTCTTTAGTTTCAAGCCAAGTTCGTGTTCGTTTAATCTTCAGATTTTTTTTAAAGCGGTTCGTTTCACAAAACTTGTGTTCGGGTCAAGTTCGTTCCTTTATTTATACAAACCAAACTTGAACTTGAAAAGTCATGTTCTCGTTCAAAACAATTATTTTAGGACAATTATTTCACCTTACTTGATCCAATTGTCTAACAAATTTTAGGACTTCTAAGTTTAAACTAATTTATACTAAAATTAAGTCATATGACTTTTGGGGTTAGAACATATTATAATTAAGTTATTATCCAGACGGGCTGTTCGCGACACATTCATGAACACTTTGGAATGTTCATGCACGGCTCGTTTAATAAATGAGCTCTAATATTTTGTTCATGTTTGGTTCGTATATTATACAAACGATCATTAATGAGTTATTTGGGGAACGAACCACGAGCAGTTAATGAACAACTCAGTTCATTTACAGCCCTACCTGCCACTGACCTTGAACATTACGCCATCCTTTTCAGGTGGACTCTAGAAGTTCCTACAAAAGCTTATATTCTATTCCTTATTATTTCTTGTTCCTATCCAGCTTTCTGTTATTAGCATTACATGTGCCTTTTTAGCTTGACTAATTGTGTAGCAAGGAGCCAGGCTAGAGCCCCACAGATAGCCTTGGAACCCCATAGATCACGTGCATTTTCCATCTAAAGGCTTCTAATAATATACCAAAAACAAGATGACTATGCAAAAGTAAAAAAAAAAAAAAGAACTCTGACGCATGACATGTGACATACCTTAGACAGGTGGCACTTCTTGGAAATGCCATTTGTCACTGATGATGTAGTACTTTCGGTGTCCCAGTTGAGAATTCATTTCCATACCATTTGACAGTAATAATTCGTCACTCTAAATCTTCATAGCTAGGGAAAAGAAATAACCTAAGCATAAGATAGAGACGTGACCTTAGTATTAGACTAGTGACCATTGGCCCCATACTCGATTTGAGCCTACGCACCTTCAACACTGTTAGTCCTCTTGCTCTGTCTAGGTTGCCTCTGAAGGCAAATGATAAGTACGAGTTTGCTAAGAGTCTAACTTATAGTCAGTTTCCAGAATACTTTGTGTGGGATAGAGATGCATTAGAATGGGATCTAAGAAAACGTAGGAATTGCATTGGCCGCATGGTTTATGTGCATCCCACATGCGGTAAGCTTTTCTACCTAGTTACTTAGTGTTTTTAGGGGGCCAACGTGTTATGATGAGTTGAGAACTGTCATTGGTGGAGTTACAAGAACTATAGACAAGCATTCTACCACAATGGCCTCCTTGATGATGATGGGAGTGGCACGATACCCTCAGTGATGCTGCAACGTTTCAAAGTGGGCGATAATCAAGAGATTTATCTGTGACTATGCTATTGTTTTGCGAGATAGTAGAACCACTGGAATTATGGAACAGGCATTGGATAGATTTATCAGACAACATTGAATACAACCAACATCACATATGCAACTAGCCAAACTTAAGGCTATCGGATGAGCTGAAAAAAACTTTTGCACTTTATGAGTTCGAATAGCCTTTAAACCGTAGTGGAAGGTCTCTTAAAGATTTCCCCCCTCTTCCAGAAGCAAACCCCACATTGCTTGCTCAATTTAGTAATAAACTACTACGTGAAGAATTATCTTATGATTGTGAAGCCCTTCGAGAAGAGAACGAAAGATTATTTTCAAACCTCAATACTGAACAAAGGGATGTATATGATCATGTTGTTGGCTCAGTTGAGAGAAAAGAGGGTGGGTTTTTTTTTATGGCCACGGAGGGACTAGAAAAACTTTCGTATACCAGGCTATCATTGCTAAGCTTAGATCTGAAGGGCATATTGTTTTAGACATGGCATCATCTGGTATCGTAGCATTAGTACTACCTAGAGGCCATATGGGCCATTCATTGTTGAAAATACCATTGAATCTTACTGAGAGTAGTTGCTATTATATAAAGCAGGGGACGATCCTAGCGGAACTTATTTATAAAGCAAGCTTCGTCATTCGGGACGGAGCACCAATGAGCCATCAACATATTTTTGAGGCCGTTGATAGAACCTTACGAGCCATCCTACGAAAAGTGGCTCCAAATGCAGAATCTAAACCATTTGGAGGGCTTTCAGTCTTACTTGGAGGTGATTTTAGACAAATATTACCTGTGGTGGCAAAAAAAGGAAGGGAGGACATTGTAATGGCTTTAATTAATAGGTCACCTCTATGGGACAGTTGTCAGGTGATTTTCTTATGAAGGAATATGTGACTTGATCGGGATGATTCTACAGTAAACTTTGGCAAGTGGATATTGGATCTTTGAGACAGCAATGTGCCGATGGTTAATCTTGACTATGAAATGGATCCATGTTGGATAAAGTATACTGCCAGAGCTTCTCATTAAGACCGGTGAAAATCCGATACAAGAAATTGTCAATGTAACATATCCAAATCTCTTAACAAAGCATAAAGATGGAAAGTGGAACGAATTGGTTGAATGGCTATGCAATAGAGCAATATTGACACCAAAGAATGAACAAGTTGAGAAGATTAACTCTTACGAGCTTTCTACTTTACCTGGTGAGGTTACAAGCTATAAAAGCTCCGATATGATATGCAAGGCTTCCACAACTGTTAAAGATCATGAATTGTTATATCCCATTGAGTTTTTGAATTCTTTGAAGTTTAGCGGTATTCCTAATCATGATCTTGATCTCAAGATTGGAGCTCCAATTATGCTCATGAGAAATATCAATCCA
The DNA here is from genome assembly GCA_033070095.1 of Escallonia herrerae. NCBI lineage: Eukaryota > Viridiplantae > Streptophyta > Magnoliopsida > Escalloniales > Escalloniaceae > Escallonia > Escallonia herrerae. The sequence goes on along the minus strand of JAVXUP010001621.1, from coordinate 57,124 downwards.
AGTAAAGGGCTGTGTGATGGAACGATATCGATTGTTACTCAACTGTAAAAATGGGTCATCGAAAGAAGGATGATTACTGGTAAAAGAATTGGCGACAAGGTTTTCATTTCAAGAATAGTTATCAACCCGACAGATACTGGCCTACCTTTTGCTATGAAATGATGACAGTTCCCTGTATGCCTCTACAGCTTCGCTATGGTAGTTAATAAAATCCAAGGCCAAACATTGAGCAATGTAGGCTTATATCTCCTTAAACCGGTCTTCAGCCACGGTCAACTATATGTAGCTGCTTCTAGAGTAACAACACTTGGCGTCCTAAAAATTATAATAGAAAATGCAAGGTCAGAGGATGATGGATATACAAAGAATGTTGTCTATAAGTAGATTTTCAACAATCTCCCGAAATGTATTTTCTGAGTATTTATCCAATAAATAGTAGCTCTTCACGTTGTTTCTATACCAGTTTGTCTCTTGGCGATGTATTTATACCGTCGTGGAGCCATCGGCGGTAATTCTTGGCGATGTAAGAAAAGAAGGCCTGCCACCCCAGTGCCTACTGATCAGCCGAGTCAAACGTGAACCCCTCCTGCAAGGCATTCAATAACACAAATTAATTTAGAAAACAAACTCTAATTAAACAAATACTATCGCGGGAAAAAATACTTCAACGTACCAGCCACTCCCATAGGGACTCCCTCGTAACGACATCCTAATCCTTCCAGTATAAGCGTGGCTCGATGAATCGGCCCTTCACAAGAATGTAGATCTTCGTCCTTGCCTGATTCTTCAGGATCCTGCCAAAGAAGTAAATAAATAAATTAATACAGTTCAAATATAAATTAACATCCCAAATGTACAAAATAAGGCATGATGTGATTTTTTTTACTTACAGGCCCTCCTGGGTGAGCGTAACTCTCTGTTTACGCTGGGGGTCAATGCGTACCCCGCGTGTCGGGTCACGTCCTCATCGAGATCCTACAAAATACAGACATTAATACAGTTCCAATATATTTCAAATATAAATTAGCAAAAATGTACTAAATACCGTTATCAACTATACCTGAGGTAGAACCCACGGAAGAAGGAGAATCAACGCGCGTGTGGGATGAATCTGCGTGGGGCTGGGGCTGGGGTGATGGCTGGGCTGATGGCTGGGGCTGGAGCCGGGGCCCCATCTGCTGTACGCAATCACTCTGTGCCTCGTCATCAGTGAGCAATGACGAGATGGGACCCACCGGGGTGGAAGCAGCTCGGCGTCCAGCCCGGCCACGAATAGCTCGTATCCTATCCATATCTGACTTCGTATAGATAAATTGCAAAGACATTAACACATTAAAAATAATAATTTGGCAAAAATCATCATCGGCACTATATATATGAACGGAGGTGCAAAAACACATCAATATGAACCAAGTTCTAGAATGTTACTACATTTTTTCCGGGATGTTACAACATTACAAGTCAGTCATTTTCAGTTTGGGAATCATCATCATCTTCCTCACTAGACTCGTCGTCCTCTTCTTCGTGGGACTCGTCGTCCTCTTCATCTTCTAATTCATTCTCTTCATATACGATTTCTTCTCCTACATGAAGTGTTGTTGGAAGAGGAAGATCGTCCTCCTCGTTGTTAACCTCAACAGGTAACGGTTGGTCGGCTTGAAAGGAGTCTACCTCACTGTCATATGTCACGGACAATTTCTTGGACTTGATAACTGTATACCAATGAGATTTGGGATTGGCGACGTCCTCTGCGTAAAAGACTTGTGCAGCTTGACTAGCAAACACAAAGGGCTCGTCTGATGCAAGTCTTGACTTGACATTGACATCTACAATCCCTTGAGAGCTAACACGGATTCCTCTACTGCATGTGACATCGAACCACGTACACTTGAACATTACCAGGAGGTTTTGGGAACCCAGATATGTTAGCTCAACAATCTCATCTAACTCTCCGTAAAGTCCATGCAATTCTCAGCATAACAGTCGCCGTTGACCAAGACTCCACTGTTTTGGGTTTGTTTTGTTCAATCATCATCTTTTATGTTAAATCTAAACACATTGATGATATAACCTCCTTGAGAGGATGCTTGTTTGTTAGGGCTTTTAGCTAGTAATTTCAAGCAGGAGGCCATTGGTCTGTCCATTGACTGAACCTATTGTAGATGACGGTAAAAATTAAGGATAAATCAGTATACTAATTGGCCATAAAACTGTATATAACACATAATATAATTTTGTTAAGGACTTACACTCCTTTTGAACCACTGTACAAATTTTGATTTCCGATGAGATTCAAGTCCAGCGGGATCAGTGATAAAAGATTCCGCATCGAACTCACTGCATGAACAGACTGCTTGAATATTGATCATTGCCCTTCCAAATTTGTGCTCGATCCGGGCTCATTTTGGCCTAGTTGATTTAACATTGTATCAACATCAGGCCCGAAATATTGATTACAAGAGTTTACAAGTTCTTCCATTACGTAAGCCTCCGCAATTGAGCCCTCAACCCGAGCCTTATTGCGGACTTTTTTCTTTAAATGGAACATGAACCTAGAAGTTTAGCAAATCGAGTTAGGTGGAATATCAATGATAACAGGTGTCACATTAATGCAAATGAACAACTGTAACAATTTAAAGATTACCTCTTGAAGCGATACATCCACCGATATTGCACGGGTCCACCCATCTTAGCTTCATATGCCAAGTGAACAGGCAGATGCTCCATTGAATCAAAGAACGAAGGTGGGAAGATTTTCTCCAGCTTGCAAATCGTCACCATATTGTTCTTCTCAAGCACTTCCATGTTACTCACCCAGATCGTAGAAGAACATATATCTCGAAAGAAATGAGATAATTCAGTCAAAGTCTCACAAACAACCCGTGGCAACAGTCCTTGGAAGGCAATAGGAATGAATCTCTCCATGAATACGTGGTAGTCGTGACTCTTCATCCCTTGGAACTTGCATTCTGATACATTGCAACAACGAGATATGTTGGCCACAAACCCATCAGGAAGCTTTAAATTTTTAACCCACCGACAGACCTTTTCCACTTGTTTCTTGTCTAGACAGTAAGGTGCTTTCGGAAGTATCGTCCTCCCTCTGACTGTCCAAGGATGCAATTCACTGCGTACACCCAACTGTTGTAGATCCTTTCTCACTTTAAGGTGATCTTTCGATTTGCCTTTGACATTCATCACTGTGTTGAACACATTATCAAAAACATTCTTCTCAATATGCATCACATCCATGTTGTTTCGGATAACGAGCTTCCTCCAGTAGGCTAACTCCCAGAAGATACAAAATTTTCTCCAGTTATGCTCTTTCCCGTACCCTGGAATCTTCTGATCTGGCACACCCTTGTCGTGTGGTATGTCAGTATCAAGTGCCTCCAGGTGTGAGGGCACTTCTTCACCAGATGGGTAGTCCAGTGTGACAACCTCATGCTCGACTGTCCCGTCAAATTTATCCTTCTGCCTACGAAACTGATGGCCCGGTGGCAAAAGCTTATGGTGACATCCGAACCACGAGGCCTTTCTGTCGTGCTTTAACATATGACCAGGGTTCACGCCCATACAAGCAGGGCATGCTAGCTTCCCATGTGTGCTCTAGCCACACGTCATTCCCAATGCGGGGAAATCATATATAGTCCACATCAAAGCAGCCCTCATCTGAAAATTATGTTTAAGAGATGCATCATATGTTTCGACTCAATGATTCCATAACTGTTTTAACTCATCAATCAATGGCCTTAAATACACATCTATGTCCTTGCCGGGACTCTTCGGCCCCGGAATAAGCAATGACAAGAACATGTACGGCTTCTTCAGGCACATGCCTGGTGGAAGGTTGTACGGGACAATAATAACAGGCCAACAGGAGTAAGGCGTGGTAGACTGACCGAAAGGGTTGAACCTATCGGTTGCCAGACCGAAAGGGTTGAACCCATCGGTTTCCAAACCGAAAGGGTTGTACCCATCGGTTGCCAGACCAAGTCTAAACACTTCCTAAGCAAAGACTTGATGCCTGCGGTCAAACTCCTTCCACGCCTCTCCATCAGCTGGGTGTGTCAGCACATCGGCATCGTTGCTACGAGTCTCACGGTGAGCCCTCGTATGTTCAGTCATATTGGAGGAGTAGTACATTCTTTGAAGCTGTGGTGTGACCGGAAAATATCGCAATATCTTCCATGCAATGTTTTTCTTCTTTCCTTTGTCCGGTTTGTACCTCGAATGATCACATATTGGACATCGTGACAAATCCTTATTCTCTTTCCAGAATAATACCCAATTGTTATTGCACGCATCTATCCACTCATAGCTCAACCCAAGTTTCCTCATCATCTTCTTCGCGTCATAGTACGACGGCGGTAGCTTTTCACTTTCGGGCAAAATTTCTTTGATTAAGGTAATAAACTCGTTAAAACCTTTCTCACTCAGCCCGTGGTCTGATTTCAACTGTAATAACCTACTAATCGCAGACAGTCGTGTGTGTTTTGGAGCTCCATCCCACAGCAGCTCTTCCGCAGCTCTTAACAACTCATAAAACTGATGAGCCCCCTCGTTCGACAGTTAGGGACCGCCGTCACCACCGTCGTTACCCCAATCAACATTAGCATACCCAGCATCCATAATCATATCTCGGTAATCATACCGTGCCTCCTCCCTAACTTCAGTTTGACTAGCCGGGTTGGAGGATAATACTATCGTTTCCCCGTGTTGCGTCCACCTTGTGTATCCACCCATAAAACCGTACCGACGAAGATGCCATTTTACTTCAATTATTTTTCTCCAATGCAACAACTCACATCTACCGCACGAACACCTTATCTTATCAAGGTCAACATGTACAGGATGCGCGTAAGCGAAGTTGAGAAATTCGTCAACGCGACACTCAAAATCATCAGCGTTCTTCCTTTTCATCCAACTTCGATCGACTGACATGACGACTGAATTATCGTACTGTATACCACCTTCAATTAGGACCAGTCATTAGGCAGGGTCGATGTAAATATGAATGCATGAATGTGACAACATGTCTATATATTTCTCCTCCATTCTCTAATAGGAAGTTATCTTATCCTATTCAGAAAAGCACATGTTTATAAAACAGTGAAGAACTCATGCTTAGTCCTATGTCTGCAGAAAATTCGGCAGCACTTCCCCTATTTCTCCAAGTACACGACATTGATTAGGTGTTCTAACATTCATTTAACCTTTCCTTGCAAGGTTTGACGGATGTTAGAACACCAGATCTATATGCACCCGAAGAAACACATGAGAACGTGTACCAAATATCCACGACATAGAACACAGAGCATGAGTTGAAACACTATTTTATAAACACATAGCTTTTCCAAATTGTCCAAACTGGACATCCAAAGGCTCATTACGAAGCATTACTTTGTAATGAGTACCTTTGAACGGGAACTAAGGGTTTTTATGCATGCATGCGTTCAGAAATTGATAACATATGCAAGAATCTTTCTGAAATATCAAAATTGCAAAAAGATTATTGCATATGTTACCAATTCCACATTAAATAGAATTCGTTGGCAACGAGTTGAACCATCTCGTTGCCAATGGACTTCTCAAAACAACAACTAATATAAAGAAGGCAGGGTTTGTAAACGACGAGTAATTGAATCATCTCTGGGCAATATGGAGTAATTATGGGATGTACAAGGGCTAATTGGGTTATTAGGGTTAATTACGAGTATCAAGGTTTAGGGTTTAGAGTTATGGAAAAAAGTTAATCTAATTAGGATTTATTAAGATATGTTGGGGCTAATTAGTGTTAATGAGGAATACCTTGGGCTAATTATAGCTAATCAGGATTGATTAGAACTAATTAGGGTTATTTAATCCTAATTAGGGTTTAATTGTGTCGAGTAGTGCTAATTAGTCCTAATTAGCGCTAATTAGGCTTAATTGGGTTATGTTAGGGCTAATTATTGTTAATGATGAGTAGTTTCGGATAATTATAGCTAATTGGGGTTGATTAGGACTAATTAGGATTATTTAGTATTGTGCCGAGTAGTGCTGATTAGTTCTCCTAATTAGGGCTAATTAAGCTTAATTAGGTTATGTTAGGGCTAATTATTGTTAATGAGGAGTTTTTTCGGATAATTATAGCTAATTAGGGTTGATTAGGACTAATTAGGGTTATTTAATCCTAATTAGGGTTTAATTGTGCCGAGTAATGTTGATTAGTCCTAATCAGGGCTAATTAGGCTTAATTGGGTTATGTTAGGGCTAATTATTGTTAATGAGGGGTTGTTTCGGATAATTACAGCTAATGAGGGTTGATTAAGATTAATTAGGATTATTTAGTCCTAATTAGGGTTTAATTGTGCCGAGTAGTGTTGATTATGGCTAATTAGGCTTAATTGGGTTATGTTAGTGCTAATTACGACTAACTAGGCTAACTATAATCAATATGCGCGTAATTGGGTTCATTTTGCTAATTTGGGGTAATTACAACTAATTTGATTTTGATTGGTTTCTTAGGATTAATTAAAACTAAGTAGGCTCGTTAAAGCTAATTAGGGTTAATTAATTTATTAAAATACTGTTAATCAGGACTAATTACGACTAATTATAGCCAGTGCTAGAACCACGATGAGATTCCAGGAGGTGCATGCTAAAAATGTCGAGTTAATTAACCTAAATTGAATGTACAGTCAACAATCTCAATTCCGACCCCTCATATAGGGTGTCGATATGGTGTTCAATACGTGTATGACACCTTCGGACACGTGTCCGACACCTACCGACACGTGTCCGACACATACTGACACGTGTCCGACGCCTCCGGACACGTGTCCGATACCCACCGACACGCACTTCAGGACACATCAAATACGTTGATTTATTTTTTAAATATCGGACACTGTCGATCAGACGTGGTGTCCGTGTCTACGCTAAGTAACAGGTATCTCAATCCAATTGGGTCTCATCCTCCGTCAACAATCTCAATTCTCAATGCAATAAAAATCACACATTCAATACAATTGGGTCCCATCCTCAGTCAATAATCTCAATATCTAAAATGCTCAATGCACAATTAACAATCTATAATCATCAATTAACAACCTAAAATCATTAATTATTAATCTCAATTACTTCAAATACATAGCTAATAACCTAAAATCATCAATTAATAACCTAAAATCATCGATCGATAATCACAATTCTAATATGCACAATTAACAACCTAAAATTATCAAACAAATGATCAATGTTCAAATGGAAAAAAATTGTTCAAAATGCACATATCCGATGCGCTTGAATTATTTCAATTTGGGGTTCGATTGGATTAGGGCAATTAATTTAGGGTTCAATTCGGGGGTTCAGTTACTTCAATTTAGGGTAGTCCTAGTTCAATTTAGGGTTCAGTTTAATTGGGGCATTCAATTTAGGGTTCAATTAGTTTAATTTAGGGTTCGATTCGATTAGGGCATTCAATTTAGGGTTTAATTACTTCAATTTAGGGTTCAATTAGGAGTTCTATTAGTTCAATTTAGTGGTCGATTGAATTGGGGCGTTCAATTAGGGAGTTCAATAAGTTTAATTTAGAGTTCAATTAGTTTAATTTAGGGTTCGATTAGATTAAGGCATTCAATTCAGGGTTCAATTAGGGGATTCTATTAGTTCAATTTAGGGTTCGGTTGAATTGGGGCATTCAATTTGCATATCAATTAGTTCAATTTAGGGTTCGATTGGATTAGGGCATTCAATTTAGGGTTTAATTAGGGTTCAATTACTTCAATTTACAGATTGTCTCATCATAGGGATGGTTGCTACGAACAGTCGACTGATTTATTCATAGAATGTCTCATTATTGTAGGTTATGATTTTACAGAGATAAGTCCACTAACTTTTTTGGATATAATTAGACTAAACGGATACCCAGAAAAATCCCAGCAAAAAAAAAAAACTAGACTAAACGGATAAATTTGAAAGAATTATATAGATTCAATGTAAAATCAAACATGAGCAGAAAATTATCAAAAAATTTTGTAGGGTAGAGAAAATAATTAGGGTGTTGGGAACTTACCTTCTAATGAAGAAGGCACAACAGCCGACGGCAGTGGAAGGCTTTTCACGCGGGGGTAGTGCAGTGGAGGGCTTTTAACTTGCGGCAGTGGAGGGGTCACCGTGGAGGGGGATCGCTGGAGGTGGGTTAGCGTGGAGGTTGGTGGCCGGAGCTCAGAATGGCGGTGGGAGATTTTGAGAGAGAAAAATGGGGAAAGAGAAAGAAGCAGATCTCGGTATTTTAATCGAGGACTTTTAGCGACGGGAACACCCATCGCTAAAAGGCCGTCATAAATTTTACAGACGGAAGTTTTATCGACGGCACAATTCCGTCGCTAAAACAATTTTATAAAACCAGCAAAAAAATTAATTATGGAAAAAAAATTTAGCGAGGGTAATTCAGCCGCTAAAAGACCGTCGGCAAAAACTTTTGATGACGGTTTACTTCATCGATAAAAAGTTTTTAACGACAGACTTTTACCAACGGTGTTATCCGTCGGTTAAAGTCGTTTTAGCGACTGAGGCAATATGTCGGTAAAACTCCGTCGCAAAAAACACATTTTCTTGTAGTGCATAAATAACCCAAAAGAGCAAAAAAATCATTTCAACTCCATTTAAATGGAAACATTTTACATCCGTTCGATATCACCGATAAGTAACAACCATTTTGAACTTGAAATTTGAGCTTTATTATAGTTATTTGAACTAATTTTATTGCTAAAGTGACCATTTTTTAATCTTTTCACACTACAAGAAAAATTATTTTTTATGACGGACTTTTAGGATAGAGGAAAATCCGTCGCTAAAAGACCTTTCAGCGACGGAAAACACCGTCTGTAAAAGTCTGTCGGCAAAAATCTTTACCAACGGAATATACCGTCAGTAATAGTTTTTACCGACGAACTTTTACCGACAGAATATTAGCGACGGTGTTACCGTCGCTAGAATTTTTTTATAAAATATCTAATATTCGAGGAGTTTCTTAAAATAATTTAGTGACGAAAAAATACCATCACTAAAATATCCATCGGTGAATGTTTTTAAAATAGCACTTTCTGCGATGAACTTTTAGCGACAATATTTTTCTGTCGCTAAAAGTCCTTACATATAACAGGGTCATCTTTCTCTCTCTCCCTCCCCGTTTCTCTCTGTCTCTCACTCTCACCTACTCACCGGCATTTTTTTACCGGCGATCTCCCTCTCTGGCCACCCACCTCAGGCGACATCACCCCCTCCCCCCCCACGTCATGCCCTTCTATATCTGCGTGCCACCAACTTAGCGCCACCAATTCCCTCCACTGCCCGGCACCAAGGCCCTCCATTTCCCCCCGCGCCACCAACACCGCCATCGCTGCACCACCTCTCTGTATGTCTGTTTGCCCTAATCTGCTTTAATGCATGTTTAAGCGTCATTTGCCCTAATTTTCAGATACTCTGATTTATGTCCTAATTTTCCCTAATTTGTTTCTAGAATGTCGATATGTTTCTTATAGTTTCAATTATTTTTAATTGCTGATGAAATTGATTTTGTAACTGATTCATTAGTTTGTTTAATTGTTGATGGAATTGATGCCTACATTTGTATATTACAAAATATGGAGAATTGAGACTTTAGATATGATTGAAAGCATTTGAGAATTAAGAATGTTGAAGGAGGAGGGACTCAATTGAATTGAATGTGTGATTTTTATTAATTTTTATTACACTGAGCATTTGATAATTGAGATTGTTGACGGAGAATGAGACCCAAATGAATTGTTGCCCAGAGGTGTCGGACACGTGTCCGGAGGTGTCCGGCACGTGTCAAGATGTGTCGATGAGGTGTCACGGTGCTGGTAGGCCACGGACACTGCGTCCGATCTACACCGACACCGAAAAATATCACATTTTGACTTTATACTTGTGGACACCTCTTCAAGAGGTGTCCGGCACCTCTTTAAGGGGTGAGGACACGGTGTCCGGCATTTAAAAAATAAATCAATGTCTTCAGACATGTCCAGAAGTGTCGGATACGTGTCCGGAGGACTCGGACACGTGTCGGACACCACTCCGCACAATTAAGCCTAACAACCCAATTAAGCCTAATTAGCCCTAATCAGGACTAATCAATACTACTCGGCACAATTAAACAATTTTTTTTTCCATTTGAACATTGATCATTTGTATTCTTCTTTCGCGCTACTGATTTAGATACGATATTTGATTAGTTTGACAACACCACCTCTTACGGCTGATAAAAAAATAAATAAAAAAGGATGCTCTATATATGCATGCATTTAGCTATTTATTGCATATAACAAGGCACGACGAGGTATCCAGAATAATTTCTATGGATCGACGAGACAGTGAGAGACCAATATTCCTGAAGTGTAACCTGTTATGATAGGAACCCATGCATGTAGGAAAAGTTAGTACTGCCGAAAGGAAGGTAATCTTAGTGATCTGAGCAAGTGTAATCATTGGTATATGATGCTCAATAACAGTCAGAAACATCCTTAATCCAAACTCTCTGATCGTCTGCATTAGTGAACAATTTCCCAGTATATCTTTGGTCTTTGCATTTCCGACAAGTTGGCTCTTTAGTCCCCATGTTGGTTTTTGTAGGAAATGTAGTGAACCTGCGCTGATTCTTGGTGGGAGAAGAATATATATTAGAACAATGCTTAACCAGGAGATTCCTCCGATCCGGAGATTGTAGTCCATTCCAATGTTTTGTGATTCCATGCATGGAAAATTGTTTATTCGAAACCTTTTTCGGTCTAACCTTCTTTGTGCAGTATCTAGTTGGCAAGAAGACAAATCATTCTGATCGACAAATCTACCTCGTAGACCATGATTGTGCAGACTGCGAGGTCAATCCCTCCCTATAAGCTCAACACTAAGCTTCTAGTATAGATGAAGGTTTGCGTGTAAGGGATTGGAGTGAGGGTGGAGAGGGGGTTCTTTGATGCTAGAACATGAAAAGGATCCAACCATGCATAGCCTAACTGCACAAGTAACTCATATGTTCTTGACCTAAATAAGAAGAAGAAATCATTTCATCATCGTAAATGAAGTGTTGCAATCTGGTGAGCTTCTGCTAAGGGCTTCTTGATGCTAAAACAGAACTTTGTCAGAAACATGAAAGAGAAGAGACTATAATTTCATCCAATCATAGCCTAAAGAGAAGAGACTAGTTTCATCCAATCATAACCTAACTGCCAAAGTAACTTATATTTTCTTGACCTAAATAAGAAGAAGAAATCGATTCATCAACGTAAATGAAGCAATTTTGTCTGTATATCTGTTCAATATCTGCAGCAGTATAAGAATTATGTTCCACGTATGATACGTTTTTCAAGCTAACGGCCATAAGCTAGAAGCTTTCCTTGCTAGAAGTCCAAGCTGGTTTCATGTAATTGAGAAAATCTGTGTAATTTTATCTATAAGTCAAAAAATGACACTCCAGCTGGTTCCTACCCTTTGCATTGGACCGACACTTCCAAAACCCTCAATGGGCATATCGTACAAGTAAAAGATAGAGGTTAAAATTTTGTAGCATTGTTAATATTTTTATAATGGTACATTAAATAATAATGCTAATTAAAAGAGCAAATAAGAGTTAGATTCTACGGAAAGTGACCTAATTAAATTTTTATTCGCTAATACCATATGCACACAAACAAAAAATGCTTGCCACTTGCAACGAATTGACTAAAAAGCAAAAAGTTGAATTGTTGGTGTGGCTTAAATTAGTAAAGATAAGAAAAAAATACCTCTTGTGCTGGCAACAATAGTAGAGACAAAAGGAAAAATAAAATAACTACATAAGAATTTTAGCGACAAGGTTAGACGCCTACCATGTCTACCACTTTCTCTTATGTTTGTACTATCAAAGTGCAAGTCAAAACAATCCTATCTGTGGAAAGGAAAGCCAAAAGTCAAACTACCATCAAGGTCGCATTCGAACTTTCGAGCCAAAGAAATTAAGTTATTCCACAAGACTTGAGAGAGAAGCAAGTTATACCGGTAGATCGACGAGACAGTGAGAGACCAATATTCCTAAAGTGTAACCTGTTATAGTAGCAACCCATGCATGTAGGAAAAGTTAGTTTTGTCGAAAGAAAGGTAATCTTAGTGATCTGAGCAAGTGAAATCATTGATATATGATACTCAATAACAGTGGTGGAAAGTGGAAACATCCTTAATCCAAACTCTCTGATTGTCTGCAATAGTGATCAATTTCCCAGTATATCTTTGGTCTTTGCATCTCCGACAAGTTGGCTCATTACTCCCATGTTGATTATTGCAGGAAATGTAGGGAAATTTATGTAGTCCATTCCAATTGTAGTCATGAACCTGCGCTGCTTAACCGGGAGATTCCTCTGATCCGGAGAATAGTTTTGGATTCCATGTACGGAAAAAAAAATTTGGAAGCTTTTTCGGTCTAACCTTCTTTGTGCTCTATCTAGTTGGCAAGAAGACACCTTCATATTCTTCTGGAAAGAAGGAAGGAGAAGCCACCATGTTATTTTCTTGAACCAACTAATCAATCTAATTAACCAATCTTCCTCCTATTCCTGATTGTGCAGTCTGCGAGTTGAACCCCTCGCTATAAGCTCAACACTAAGCTTCTAGTAGGTGGTTGTTTGCGTGTAAGGGATTGGAGTGCGTGTGGAGAAGGGCTTCTTTGATGCCAAAACATAATTTTGTCAAAAACATGAAAGAGAAGAGACTAGTTTCATCCAATCATAGCCTAACTGCCAAAGTTAGATTTTCTTGACCTAAATAAGAAGAAGAAATCGCTTCATCAACGAGGATGAAGCAATTTTGTCTGTATATCTGTTCAATATCTGCAGCAGTATAAGAATCATGTTCCACGTATGATACATTTTTCAAGCTAACGGCCATAAGCTAGAAGCTTTCCTTGCTGAAGTCCAAGCTGGTTTCATGTAATTGAGAAAATCTGTGAAATTTTTATCTGTAAGTCAAAAAATGACACTCCAGCTGGTTCCTACCATTTGCTTTGTTAATATTTTTATTAGGGTACGTTCAATGATAATGTTAATTAAAAGAGCAAATAAGAGTTAGATTCTACGCATTTCAAAAAAAAAGTTAGATTCTACGGAAAGTGACCTAATTAAATTTTTATTCGCTAATACCATACGCGGAAAAAACCAATGCTTGCCACTTGCAATGAGTTGACTAAAAAGCAAAAAAGTTGACGTGTGGCTTAAATTAGTAAAGATAAGAAAAAATACTAATAACTGGGTGATGCTATCTTGTGTGAGCGACAATAGTCGAGACAAAAAGAAAAATAAAATAACTATATAAGAATTTTAGCGACAAAGATGAGACGCGTACTTCCATGTTTACCACTTTCTCTTATGTTTGTACTATCAAAGTGCAAGTCAAAACAATCCTTCTTTCGAAAAGAAAGCCAACAGTCAAACTACCATCAAGTTCAATGCATATACACTGATGTTTGATTTATTCAGTGGGAATTGTAGTGTAGCGTACCCTCACCAGACCACAAAATACAGGTAATTGGCTACAACACAAGGAAGATCTTTATCTGAATTCAGACAACGAGATATCGAACCTCTTGTCTTCCGTATATTCCCTCTATTGAAAAATAATTTATCAATTTGCTTTTTATAATAAAGAGCGGTAAATCGATGATCTGATATGCATAGGCATTTGTGTCTGATTAACGTAAAAGAACAAACTTTGGCTGCTGCCCTGATTGTTGAAATCTTCCTCCAATTTTATATATAGTGATAATTAATAGTCACTGTATGTCTCTAGTCGGCTTTTCTATTAACACTTTCAGCGACAACTCTTAACAGTACTTTTTTAGTGTCACTAAATAAAAGTCACTAGAAAGATTTGACAACCATTAATTGTCACTATATGGGGGTAGAAAAAAGATTCTTTCAACCCGAGTAGCAGCCAAAATTTTTTCAACGTAAAAACACTTAAATTATGCTCATTGGGATGCCACTTTGTCTTTCAACTTCTTTGGATGTACCAAGAATAAAAATAAAAAAAATGAAAGGCGCCAAACATGAGAAACACACAATTTCCAAAAGCAGAATATATTGGTTTCAATTGCGAATAGTTGGAACAAAGACTTGCTTGTGTTTAAGTGACGAATCCTATCGCCTCAAACACACACAGATGTTTCCTTCAACATCAAAGCGTGTGGGTCACTTGCCCTTAGTCCCTCCTCACTTTCCACATGCTCTATAAGCTGAATTTTTTAACCCTTCTCAGTAATAATCAATTAATTTTCGTCAACCAGCCTATTATATATTGCCCTAGTGGGATCCCATATCCTTGTCTTATCAGCTATATAAGGCTCATCCCCTCCTCTAACACTTCAAGCCACTGATCCACTTCTCTCTCTGATTCTCAAAGTAGTCACTTTACTCTTATATAATTTGATTTGAAGATGAGAACTGAAGGAGAAAAGAGATATGCACTATTACAAGCAGCAAGAGATTCTGACTATGTGAAGAAAGTGTATGGTGGGTACTTCAATGTGTTTGTTGCATCCTTTGGAGAAGAAGGAGAAAGATGGAACTTGTTTAGAGTTGTTGAAGGAGAGTTCCCAAGTATGAATGAGCTCCACAACTATGATGGCTTTGTGGTTAGTGGGAGCCCTTATGATGCTTATGGAGAAGACTTTGGATTCTTGAGCTTTGCTTTCGTCTGCAAACTCTGGATGCCATGCAAAAGAAGGTGCTCGGTGTTTGCTTTGGTCACCAGGTAACATGAGATGATGAACATCAGTTTCTATATTTCGGCACCATTTTGGCAATCTCTACAATCTGCTTCATGCTACGCATGCATAAACAAGTTAATAGTTCTTCAGCAACCAAGATATGCAAAAATAGACTCATTTTATCATATGATCAACTAGTTAAATGAAAAGTAACCAAGAGTTTACCTTGTTGTTTCTTCTTCTTAGGTTTTGTGCAGAGCTTTTAGCGGAAAAGTTAGAAAAGCTTATAGCGGATGGGATATTGGTGTAAGAAAGTGAAGATTGTGAAAGATTTCTCCCCTCGCACCTTCCTTGATGGCTTGGATGAATTCCCACCTGCCCTCTCGATCATTGAATGCCACCAAGATGAGGTTTGGGAGGTCCCTCTGGGAGCGGAAGTGAATGCGTTCTCTGACAAGACAAGTGTCGAGATGGTCGCAATTGGGGACAACATTCTTGAAATTCAATGGCATCCAGAGTACACCAAAGATATTCTAAATAATCTCATTGATCGTCTTCTCAAAAACAATGCTATAGAGGTAATAACCAAGCAAAATAATTTAGTACTTTTTGATAATCCATCCAGTATTACACTGTTCCCAAATTTGATAACTTTTTACCTACTTGATGCCTTACTTTGTTTTCCAATCTGATCATCTTACAGAAAGGTTCTGCTGAAGATGCTAGATTGAAATTGCAAGTTGCTGAACCAGATAGGAAATGCTGGGAAAGAATTTGTAGAGCATTTCTGAAGGGAAAATGGAATCAATGACCTACTTATTCTTTTGACAACTTGTGTTTCCTTTAACTATATACGTCTTGTGGTGAGGTGAGCGTTGAAACCTATCTATGGTTAGCATCTAACGATATTGGAGGAACATATTTTTTTGTATTTAGTATTGTTGCTACTAAAAATATGCTCTGCGTATGTTGCGGAACCCTTGCCCGAACCGATGACCTGCAAGATAGAAAACGAGTGACTGCTGGGTGGGTTTTCGGCGGAGAACTCTCCGATGCTTAAGTCAGAGCGCAGATACAGAATAATCACTCTAAAAAAGTAGGAAAAAGATTGTTTCTTTATGTGTGTAATTGTGCCCGTACCTGGGGGGAGACCCCTTTATATAGTTGTAGGAGAAGAGTCTTAGTAGGACTAAGTCATAGACCAGATGTGTTAGGATCACGTTAGGATCCTCGAGGATCACGTCACAGTCTCTAAGGAGTCTTTTAGAATTTTGATAAGATAATCATCAATCTCTCAGTTTGACTAGAATTGTCGGATGTTCCTCCATTATTGGAAGTTATATTTGAGTTATATCATAAGCCCGGGCTTCCTTAGTGAAAATGTTTGGCTGAGGAAGTTATATCAAGTGTCTCAAGACAAGCATCAGGTTTGTAAGGGATTCTCCATCCGCTTGTAGGGGTACGTTATAATATTTCTGCACTCCATGTGCTCGGACTTAAGCTCTTGGGAGCTTAAGCGATAGAACATTGCCCAAGTAGGGTACTAGACCTCTAGCTCTCGAGAGCTAAGTCTTAGAATTTTGCCTGAGCAGGCTATTCAAAATCAGCTTTTGGAAGATGAATCATGGGATCTAGAGATCCTTTAAAGGTTATGCCCCATGTTAGCCTCTCTAGAGAAAGGACACAAAGTTGTGCATGCAAGTTGTTGCATGTGCTAAGTGTTTGAATGTCCCTTAGAGGGGTCACCTCTCTTTTGGAGGGTGTTTGTTTTGTGCAAGTGTGTGTTCTTTGCATTAAGCTCACCACATCATGCTAGCATTTTACTTTGACGCGAACTCTTATCATCAGCTAAGAGCTAGCAAAGAAGCCTTGCACTCACGCTTGGCTGGATTTAGAATTGACAAAGAATGGTGGGGGGATATATAGTGCTTTGTCATTTCACGGGTTAGAACTGTAGCTAAATCATTCGGATAGAACTCAAGCTCTATCCTGCCACCCTTAGGGGTGTTCGTCCCTCAGGACTGCCCAAGGGGTTTAGTAGAACGTAGATCTCTGGTAAGCGCCTTTGAGGGCTGATGGAGCACCTAGCTCATGAAAATACCTTTGGGGATTTGACAGAACTTAAAGTTCTCGTCATTCTAGCCCTTAGGAATGGAGGGAGCTTAGAGCTCATGAAAATACCCTCGGGGGTTTGGCGGAACTTAAAGTTCTTGTCGTACATCCCCTCGAGGGCAGATGGAGTGTAAAGTTCATGAAAATACCCTTAGGGGTTTACGGAACTTAAAGTTCTCATTGCAGCCGCCCTTGGGGGCGGATGGAGTGTAAAGCTCATGGAAATTACCTCGGGGTTTGATGGAACTCAAAATTCTCATCGTATGTGCCCTTGGGGGCGAATGGAGCGTGGAGCTCATAAAAATACCCTCGGGGTTTCGGTTAAAGCAACAAGTGCTTGTTGTCTCGGTGCTAAATAAGAAGGCGAGGGGCATTAAACCCATAGTATGGCCGCTACTATGAAGCCCCCATGTCTAAATGAACACATGACATTAGGCCCGTAATATTGCTGATATCGTAACATAGGAAGCCCCCCTTCCTTTGAGAAGGCCTAAATATATAATTTCGACTTTTTCAGCCTATATGTAGGGCTCGATTGCGAGAAGACCTGCGGGAGCAATATAGAAGACCATAATCCGCCTGCTAGACTAGAATAACATATAAAGCCAGAGGACACGGAGTCCGTCTGAAGAAGATATCACAGGCATAGTAGGCGATGCAGTTCTAGTTCACTAGATACAGTGGCATCATGTTTATTTCCAACATTGTTGAACAAGCTTCTCAATGAGCAGCGATATGAATACGCCATCAATAGAGGTCATTGTATGACCATTAGAAAATATGTAATGTCGAGACGACATGATACTGCAACAAAAACCTTAAACGGGGACTTCAAGTCGTAGGGTGGCGTGAATTTGTTCCTTGCTCATGAAGTGGTTTATACGTCACTGTTGATGCTTGAAGACATAGTTTAAACCCTTGCAAGAAGTAAAAGCACGTGACTGAAAAAACAGCCTTTGAAGAAATAAAGCATATGAGCTTACAAGTGCAACTATGTTGCTAACACAGAATTAAGAGCAGTGTGTAGACACCGTGGCCCTATTAGGGTTTTACCGGTTAAAAGACAGAGTGTCCTGCACTGTGTGTCGTCAATTGAATTTAAAACTTCATAACAGTCTGTAAGGCCCAACATATAATAGAGTCGCTCAAATGGATGATGGTAGACCAAAAAGTAAATAGGTCTAGCTAATAGAGGCGCATTAGAAGCAGCCTTCGGAAGGCTTGCTAAGGCCTAAGATCGCAGTCGCTTAACTTTTAGCGACAAATATGCAATAACATATACGCCATTTTTAAAGTATACGCTGCATATATGTTAAATAAATAAGAACTGGTGAGTCTTAAATTTAAATAGGCTTTTTTGACAGGTTAAAAACTCAATACTTTAAAGTATGCAACCTAAGTTAAATAAATGGACCCTTTGGGTCTAAATGAAAACATGCACTTTTATGGGGGTTAATGTTGAAATATTTAAAAAAGAGAGATTTCAACTGATTTGGATGGGGTTACCCCATTTTTCAACTGACAGAAGTGTAGCCATTGCCTGGAGACAGATCGAACTACCACAGGAAGGCGGTAGCACCACGTGTTATGTCCCCAAGGCTTGCAGTGGTTGAACAGACAGATGAAGGTGATGATCAAGCTGCCATTGGGCTGGAATGAGCTATAAGGAACAAGCCCAGAGTCGAGATTCGCATTACAAGATATGGCAGAAGGCCTATAATCAATCAAGAGGAAGAAGGATCAAACCCAGCTAAAAATTGCAAGCAGAATTTGGCGGTAATTCTAGACTGCATTGTTTAGACAAATGGACAGTAAATGAAGACGGCATCGTTTGGACTTGGCCACAATAAAAGAAGATGACATCGTATAGTCCTAGCTTTATATTCCTTTTAAATGTGTTTTAGTGACAAATGTTTATAATCAGTTTTGGCGCTGGAGCCAACACTTTTAATTTGAATTCTGTTTGAATTTCAGTTAGTCTTTTAGGCGTGAGGCAGACCAGGGAGGATAGGCATGATTGAATCTGAATTGTAATTTCTCTCTCTATCATTTCTCTTGTTCTTCTCTCTTCTGGAATTCTACCTTGATTCAATAAAATTCTCTGTTCCCCTCTTCCTTGTGCTATTGTGAGCTTGAAGGTGTTAATCATGGAGATGAATTTCAGTAGCATCTCTTCGATATGCTACACCACGGTGATGTGACGATGATGTCAGGGAGCTAGTGGCCAAGCGATGCCGTCGCCGTTTGCTTCTAGTGGAGGGCGCGACGTCTGAGAAGGTCGCCAGCCTAATGGCGGCAACAGTGTAGTTACAGATCTCACCGGAGGGGAGATCTTCGGGCCAAAGGCTGATGGAGGACGCATTGGTCAGATCAGTATAATGGAGCCACATGTGAGCCTCGCCGGTGTGGAATTTTATAAGTCTTGACTGGTGGCGGCGATGAGGTTGGTACTTTAACCCATGGCAGCGACGGTGGTTATGCACTGTGGCAGAGGTTTGTGCCGATTGGCTCTGGCGACGACTGCCGGCACTTTCCCCTCTCTTCTTTTTTTTCTTTTTTCATGGAGACCGGGCTATTGGCCTGCGGCAGTGGTGATAATAGATGGCCCTTGGTGGCTACAATGGCTATCGGTGGTCCATGACTGACTATGGATCTTGGGCGAAGTGCAGTGATATGCTAGGGTTTTGATCTTATGCGACGACGATCTTGCTAGTATGGCGGTTTCTTGGAGGCGTCGCCACTGATGTTCGTTGTGACAGCAGCGTCTAAGGATGTCGCGGCAATGCGCTGGTGCTGCCGCTAGTCGCGGATAAGAGTTTGCCGACTGGTGCCTCTAAAGACTGAGTCGTGGGCCAGATGTGTTAGGATCGCCTTAAGATTCTTGAGGATCACATCACGATCTCTGATGACTCTTTTAGAATCTTGATAAGATAATCATCAATCTCCCAGTTTGACTGATATTGCCGAGTGTTCCCCATTTATTGAGAGTTATATCAAGTACCATGGAAGCGATTAGAAATATTTGCGGAAGCAATGTAAAGCTACAAAAGTAGGTGCCGCAGTTGTCCACTGCAGCATTTTTTACTACAGGGTTAGTTAACGTTTGACTTCAGCACTTCACTTTTTAAGACAGAAAATATACCGCTGAAAAAAGGATTACAACTCCGTTTGTCCCTAAAAAGAGATATCTTTTAGGCAATATATATCCCTTTTCACACAATAAGGTATGTTCTAGTGATACTTAAGCAACTGGCTTAGCTATACACACTTTTACAAATTATTGATCTCTGAAAAAACTGATGTTATTCGGAATATGCTCAGATCTTTGTACTATGGATGCAAGCAAAGAGCATTTTTTTTTCTTTTTATTTGAGCTAGTAATAATTTATGCTTGATAGATGGAGTGTGAAAGGGACTCGACCATATTGCACCTCATATAAAGCGAAGGCTATCGACATAAAGTTTGAGGGTCTGGTACAAAAATCAATGTTTTTTCATATATGGGCTTCATTTCATCACACAAAATATTTTAGCTAATATCATTATGAAGGCTAATGCGGACCAAGGGGAAGCCAAAAATTTTGCTTGTGGTAACATAATAACATGTTATTAATGGAAAAATCAACATAGCAAAATGACTACCTGGAAGGGTGAACATAGTGGTGGAGTTAGAATTTTCTTTAAGGTGGGCATAAAAATCTCAATCTGAAATTAACAATCCCATTAATAGCAATTTTCATTTTCTATCAATTCTTAATGGTAAATTATAAATTCCAAAGCCCAATCGTCACATCCTAAATTGATACAAAAAAGAAAGGGTTCCGAGAAGTAGAAAATATAAGGATTAATCGTTGGATCTTCCCTTACTTTTATGGACTGCGGCGAGCATTAGTGTCGTCATTGAGAAATTGACCTAGCGACTGCAGCTCGTGAGCACTATTGCCGGTAGCCTTTAAATTGGCCCTGCAGCCTGCGTGAGCATGTGAGGTCGTGACGTTTGGGCTTTAGGTGCTATGAGCCGTGAGCCAGTGACCTATCGGAGTTGGATTGGCAAGTGAAGGCAGTGGTGCTGGCCGTTGAGGACATGCGATCGTGAGGTAAGGCCGATGGGCGGTGAAGGAACTGAGGAGGAGGATATGTTCTCTTCTCCACATATGTGCCTTTAGGGCTTTGAAAACCATGGAGAGTGAGAAGAAAAATAAGTTGTTGTGTTGACTTTATGCATAACTAAGTCTTTTATATGTGTAAGTTTAGCATTTTAAGTGACTAAAAGGATATCTTTTTAACTATCCTTAAAATTTATAGATACATTAACATCTAAATTTATTTTTCAAATTATACATCTCATTTAATTATTTTTCAAATTTATAGGTGGGCACTTTACCATTGCAGATAAAATATACCATATAAAAGACAAAAGTTCTGCAGAAGCACGTGGGCAGCGGCCCACCGGTGCCCTCCACTCCCTCCGCAACTAGGGTTGTATACGAACCGAGTTTGAGCCGAACAGATGTATGTTCAAACTCGTTTCTTTAGTTTCAAGCCAAGTTCGTGTTCGTTTAATCTTCAGATTTTTTTTAAAGCGGTTCGTTTCACAAAACTTGTGTTCGGGTCGAGTTCGTTCCTTTATTTATACAAACCAAACTTGAACTTGAAAAGTCATGTTCTCGTTCAAAACAATTATTTTAGGACAATTATTTCACCTTACTTGATCCAATTGTCTAACAAATTTTAGGACTTCTAAGTTTAAACTAATTTATACTAAAATTAAGTCATATGACTTTTGGGGTTAGAACATATTATAATTAAGTTATTATCCAGACGGGCTGTTCGCGACACATTCATGAACACTTTGGAATGTTCATGCACGGCTCGTTTAATAAATGAGCTCTAATATTTTGTTCATGTTTGGTTCGTATATTATACAAACGATCATTAATGAGTTATTTGGGGAACGAACCACGAGCAGTTAATGAACAACTCAGTTCATTTACAGCCCTACCTGCCACTGACCTTGAACATTACGCCATCCTTTTCAGGTGGACTCTAGAAGTTCCTACAAAAGCTTATATTCTATTCCTTATTATTTCTTGTTCCTATCCAGCTTTCTGTTATTAGCATTACATGTGCCTTTTTAGCTTGACTAATTGTGTAGCAAGGAGCCAGGCTAGAGCCCCACAGATAGCCTTGGAACCCCATAGATCACGTGCATTTTCCATCTAAAGGCTTCTAATAATATACCAAAAACAAGATGACTATGCAAAAGTAAAAAAAAAAAAAGAACTCTGACGCATGACATGTGACATACCTTAGACAGGTGGCACTTCTTGGGAATGCCATTTGTCACTGATGATGTAGTACTTTCGGTGTCCCAGTTGAGAATTCATTTCCATACCATTTGACAGTAATAATTCGTCACTCTAAATCTTCATAGCTAGGGAAAAGAAATAACCTAAGCATAAGATAGAGACGTGACCTTAGTATTAGACTAGTGACCATTGGCCCCATACTCGATTTGAGCCTACGCACCTTCAACACTGTTAGTCCTCTTGCTCTGTCTAGGTTGCCTCTGAAGGCAAATGATAAGTACGAGTTTGCTAAGAGTCTAACTTATAGTCAGTTTCCAGAATACTTTGTGTGGGATAGAGATGCATTAGAATGGGATCTAAGAAAACGTAGGAATTGCATTGGCCGCATGGTTTATGTGCATCCCACATGCGGTAAGCTTTTCTACCTAGTTACTTAGTGTTTTTAGGGGGCCAACGTGTTATGATGAGTTGAGAACTGTCATTGGTGGAGTTACAAGAACTATAGACAAGCATTCTACCACAATGGCCTCCTTGATGATGATGGGAGTGGCACGATACCCTCAGTGATGCTGCAACGTTTCAAAGTGGGCGATAATCAAGAGATTTATCTGTGACTATGCTATTGTTTTGCGAGATAGTAGAACCACTGGAATTATGGAACAGGCATTGGATAGATTTATCAGACAACATTGAATACAACCAACATCACATATGCAACTAGCCAAACTTAAGGCTATCGGATGAGCTGAAAAAAAACTTTTGCACTTTATGAGTTCGAATAGCCTTTAAACCGTAGTGGAAGGTCTCTTAAAGATTTCCCCCCTCTTCCAGAAGCAAACCCCACATTGCTTGCTCAATTTAGTAATAAACTACTACGTGAAGAATTATCTTATGATTGTGAAGCCCTTCGAGAAGAGAACGAAAGATTATTTTCAAACCTCAATACTGAACAAAGGGATGTATATGATCATGTTGTTGGCTCAGTTGAGAGAAAAGAGGGTGGGTTTTTTTTTTTAATGGCCACGAAGGGACTAGAAAAACTTTCGTATACCAGGCTATCATTGCTAAGCTTAGATCTGAAGGGCATATTGTTTTAGACATGGCATCATCTGGTATCGTAGCATTAGTACTACCTAGAGGCCATATGGGCCATT
The DNA here is from genome assembly GCA_033070095.1 of Escallonia herrerae. Classification (NCBI taxonomy): domain Eukaryota; kingdom Viridiplantae; phylum Streptophyta; class Magnoliopsida; order Escalloniales; family Escalloniaceae; genus Escallonia; species Escallonia herrerae. The sequence continues at coordinate 33,806 of JAVXUP010001621.1, read as the reverse complement.
CATTGTTGAAAATACCATTGAATCTTACTGAGAGTAGTTGCTATTATATAAAGCAGGGGACGATCCTAGCGGAACTTATTTATAAAGCAAGCTTCGTCATTCGGGACGGAGCACCAATGAGCCATCAACATATTTTTGAGGCCGTTGATAGAACCTTACGAGCCATCCTACGAAAAGTGGCTCCAAATGCAGAATCTAAACCATTTGGAGGGCTTTCAGTCTTACTTGGAGGTGATTTTAGACAAATATTACCTGTGGTGGCAAAAAAAGGAAGGGAGGACATTGTAATGGCTTTAATTAATAGGTCACCTCTATGGGACAGTTGTCAGGTGATTTTCTTATGAAGGAATATGTGACTTGATCGGGATGATTCTACAGTAAACTTTGGCAAGTGGATATTGGATCTTTGAGACAGCAATGTGCCGATGGTTAATCTTGACGGTGAAATGGATCCATGTTGGATAAAGTATACTGCCAGAGCTTCTCATTAAGACCGGTGAAAATCCGATACAAGAAATTGTCAATGTAACATATCCAAATCTCTTAACAAAGCATAAAGATGGAAAGTGGAACGAATTGGCTGAATGGCTATGCAATAGAGCAATATTGACACCAAAGAATGAACAAGTTGAGAAGATTAACTCTTACGAGCTTTCTACTTTACCTGGTGAGGTTACAAGCTAGAAAAGCTCCGATATGATATTCAAGGCTTCCACAACTGTTAAAGATCATGAATTGTTATATCCCACTGAGTTTTTGAATTCTTTGAAGTTTAGCGGTATTCCTAATCATGATCTTGATCTCAAGATTGGAGCTCCAATTATGCTCATGAGAAATATCAATCCAAGTAAAGGGCTGTGTGATGGAACGATATTGATTGTTACTCAACTGCAAAAATGGGTCATCGAAAGAAGGATGATTACTGGTAAAAGAATTGGCGACAAGGTTTTCATTTCAAGAATAGTTATCAACCCGACAGATACTGGCCTACCTTTTGCTATGAAATGACGACAGTTCCCTGTATGCCTCTACAGCTTCGCTATGGTAGTTAATAAAATCCAAGGCCAAACATTGAGCAATGTAGGCTTATATCTCCTTAAACCGGTCTTCAGCCACGGTCAACTATATGTAGCTGCTTCTAGAGTAACAACACTTGGCATCCTAAAAATCATAATCGAAAATGCAAGGCCAGAGCATGATGGATATACAAAGAATGTTGTCTATAAGTAGATTTTCAACAATCTCCCGAAATGTATTTTCTGAGTATTTATCCAATAAATAGTAGCTCTTCACGTTGTTTCTATACCAGTTTATCTCTTTTTTTGGAGAAGCAAAAAGGCAAAAATTAAAATATCAATTCTATATATGATAACATCATAACATTATTGGGTGTGATTGAAACTTGAAATTGAACAGATCTACGAAATGATTAAGCATATTACCTTGAAATTGACATGGAGTTGGGAATTACATTGTTCATGTGAAGAAAACATGCATGAAATATAACTTCATTTACAGCACTGAAATCAATACCTCATAATCAGAATTCAAAGGGTAGAAGATGGATACAAAGAGCATAATGAAGCCAAGACACCGGAGAAGGTGGATTGGGGAGAATGGGTTCTGGCAGTAGAACTTCGCATGCGATCTAGCTGTTCCAAGAATGGGATTAAAATACTCATGAGATTAAAAGTTAGTGGAAATGTTAGGACCACATATTTTATGTGAGAGTTTGACACCTACGGACTATCCTTAACAAATGCATACATTTTTAATGGAAATTCATCACTACAAGAAAAAAGGCTTTTAGGGACAGGAAAATACGTCGCTAAAAGCCCAAAATTTGTCACTAAAGGTTTTAGCGACGGATATTCCGTCGCTAAAAGTCTCCCGTATAAAAGCCCGTTACTAAAAGTTTGGCGACGGAATTTTCAAATCCGTCGTCTAATATTGTACTTTTTGTGACGGATTTATTTATAAATTAGCGACAAAATATCCGTCGTTAATTATATTTTACATATTTTAATTTATTTTATATTTTGTGAATTTATCAACGGAATAATTGTTTTGGCGACTAAATGTTCCGTCGCAAAATATGAGTTTTGGCGACGGAATTAATCCGTCGCCAAAAGTCAAATCAATTTTAAAAATATTTTTCTATTACCCAGACCTGTAATAAAAATTTTAATTCTCAACAACGCACAATAATCAATACACAAAGAAATATATACAATCAATTATAAAAAAATTATTATAAAAAATAGTCATGATGTACAAGCCGGGCGGGGCGAGGGGGGACAAGGTGGGACGGGGCACGAGAAGGGGCTCATCAGGGGTTGCCGAGTCTCGGATCTGGATCCTGCTGATCCGGGGCCGACTCGGCATGTCCAGCAGCGGTACCCTGCTGATCCTGCTCCTTGATCATCCTCAACACCACCGTAGCAATGCGCTGGATCTCCTCCTCGTCCAATAGATGCCGAGGAGCCGGTGTCTGTGGAGGGGCAGCGGGGGATGAGGACGCTCCTATCACGGCACGAGCAGTCGTGCTAGGCAGGCCGCGTATGCGGCCTTTCGGCCGATTGACGACCTCCGGCGTATCCAGCCATCGTTTCAACGCCCCAGTACTCGCACCCGTACTAGTGGACGCTGATGGCTGTCCGGACTCCCTAAGCTGTTCATACGAGGCCTGCAAAAATAGTGATTTAAAGATATGTTAGGGCATTAATTAACGCAACAGACATTGAGGATAGTAAGAAAAAATTAACAACTTAATTAAACACATCGACTTACATCGATCCCCCGGGCAATATCCGAAACATAGTCGCCAGCCCGGCGCGCCTCGTCCTTGTCCTTCTTCCGCACGTGCGTCTGATTATACGTCAGAGCTATGACCTCATGCTCCTCCAGATCCGGGTTCTCGACCGCATTCATGTGTCGGACGATGTCGTGTGGCACCGACCCCCCCGTGTGCGTCGGATCTCTGTTCTGTCTGTTCTCGGCCCCCTCTTACTCTTGGCGTCCCAGCCTGGATCCGCAGCCCACCGATCTATCATCTACCCCCATACAGTTGGAGATATCCAATGTGGGGGATATGTCTTCATCTCCGACATCGGGGCACCATCGGGCAGCATCTTCTTCGCCCGGTCCCGTGCGTCGTGGAGCCATCGGCGGTAATTCTTGGCGATGTAAGAAAAGAAGGCCTGCCACCCCAGTGCCTGCTGATCAGCCGAGTCAAACGTGAACCCCTCCTGCAAGGCATTCAATAACACAAATTAATTTAGAAAACAAACTCTAATTAAACAAATACTATCGCGGGAAAAAATACTTCAACGTACCAGCCACTCCCATAGGGACTCCCTCGTAACGGCATCCCAGTCCTTCCAGTACAGGCGTGGCTCGATGAATCGGCCCTTCACAAGAACGCCGATCTTCGTCCTCGCCTGATTCTCCAGGATCCTGCCAAAGAAGTAAATAAATAAATTAATACAGTTCAAATATAAATTAACATCCCAAATGTACAAAATAAGGCATGATGTGATTTTTTTTTACTTACAGGCCCTCCTGGGTGAGCGTAACTCTCTGTTTACGCTGGGGGTCGATGCGTACCCCGCGTGTCGGGTCACGGCCTCATCGAGATCCTACAAAACACAGACATTAATACAGTTCCAATATACTTCAAATATAAATTAGCAAAAATGTACTAAATACCGTTATCAACTATACCTGAGGTAGAACCCACGGAAGAAGGAGAATCAACGCGCGTGTGGGATGAATCTGCGTGGGGCTGGGGCTGGGGTGACGGCTGGGGCTGGAGCCGGCGCCCCATCTGCCGTACGCAATCACTCTGTGCCTCGTCATCAGTGAGCAATGACGAGGTGGGACCCACCGGGTGGAAGCAGCTCGGCGTCCAGCCCGGCCACGAATAGCTCGTATCCTATCCATATCTGACTTCGTATAGATAAATTGCAAAGACATTAACACATTAAAAATAATAATTTGGCAGAAATCATCATCGGCACTATATATATGAACGGAGGTGCAAAAACACATCAATATGAACCAAGTTCTAGAATGTTACTACATTTTTTCCGGGATGTTACAACATTACAAGTCAATCATTTTCAGTTTGGGAATCATCACCATCTTCCTCACTAGACTCGTCGTCCTCTTCTTCGTGGGACTCGTCATCCTCTTCATCTCCTAATTCATCCTCTTCATATACGACTTCTTCTCCTACATGAAGTGTTGTTGGAAGAGGAAGATCGTCCTCCTCGTTGTTGACCTCAACAGGTAACGGTTGGTCGGCTTGAAAGGAGTCTACCTCACTGTCATATGTCACGGACAATTTCTTGGACTTGATAACTGTATACCAATGAGATTTGGGATTGGCGACGTCCTCTGCGTAAAAGACTTGTGCAGCTTGACTAGCAAACACAAAGGGCTCGTCTGATGCAAGTCTTGACTTGACATTGACATCTACAATCCCTTGAGAGCTAACACGGATTCCTCTACTGCATGTGACATCGAACCACGTACACTTGAACATTACCAGGAGGTTTTGGAAACCCAGATATGTTAGCTCAACAATCTCATCTAACTCTCCGTAAAAGTCCATGCAATTCTCAGCATAACAGTCGCCGTTGACCAAGACTCCACTGTTTTGGGTTTGTTTTGTTCAATCATCATCTTTTACGTTAAACCTAAACCCGTTGATGATATAACCTCCTTGACAGGATGCTTGTTTGTTAGGGCTTTTAGCTAGTAATTTCAAGCAGGAGGCCATTGGTCTATCCATTGACTGAACCTATTGTAGATGACGGTAAAAATTAAGGATAAATCAGTATACTAATTGGCCATAAAACTGTATATAACACATAATATAATTTTGTTAAGGACTTACACTCATTTTGAACCACTGTACAAATTTTGATTTCCGATGAGATTCAAGTCCAGCGGGATCAGTGATTAAAGATTCCGCATCGAACTCACTGCATGAACAGACTACCAGGCTGCTTGAATATTGATAATTGCCCTTCCAAATTTGTGCTCGATTCGGGCTCATTTCGGCCTAGTTGATTTAACATTGTATCAACATCAGGCCCGAAATATTGATTACAAGAGTTTACAAGTTCTTCCATTACGTAAGCCTCCGCAATTGAGCCCTCAACCCGAGCCTTATTGCGGACTTTTTTCTTTAAATGGAACATGAACCTAGAAGTTTAGCAAATCGAGTTAGGTGGAATATCAATGATAACAGGTGTCACATTAATGCAAATGAACAACTGTAACAATTTAAAGATTACCTCTTGAAGCGATACATCCACCGATATTGCACGGGTCCACCCATCTTAGCTTCATATGCCAAGTGAACAGGCAGATGCTCCATTGAATCAAAGAACGAAGGTGGGAAGATTTTCTCCAGCTTGCAAATCGTCACCATATTGTTCTTCTCAAGCACTTCCATGTTACTCACCCAGATCGTAGAAGAACATATATCTCGAAAGAAATGAGATAATTCAGTCAAAGTCTCACAAACAACCCGTGGCAACAGTCCTTGGAAGGCAATAGGAATGAATCTCTCCATGAATACGTGGTAGTCGTGACTCTTCATCCCTTGGAACTTGCATTCTGATACATTGCAACAACGAGATATGTTGGCCACAAACCCATCAGGAAGCTTTAAATTTTTAACCCACCGACAGACCTTTTCCACTTGTTTCTTGTCTAGACAGTAAGGTGCTTTCGGAAGTATCGTCCTCCCTCTGACTGTCCAAGGATGCAATTCACAGCGTACACCCAACTGTTGTAGATCTATTCTCACTTTAAGGTGATCTTTCGATTTGCCTTTGACATTCATCACTGTGTTGAACACATTATCAAAAACATTCTTCTCAATATGCATCACATCCATGTTGTTTTGGATAACGAGCTTCCTCCAGTAGGCTAACTCCCAGAAGATACAAAATTTTCTCCAGTTATGCTCTTTCCCGTACCCTGGAATCTTCTGATCTGGCACACCCTTGTCGTGTGGTATGTCAGTATCAAGTGCCTCCAGGTGTGAGGGCACTTCTTCACCAGATGGGTAGTCCAGTGTGACAACCTCATGCTCGACTGTCCCGTCAAATTTATCCTTCTGCCTACGAAACTGATGGCCCGGTGGCAAAAGCTTATGGTGACATCCGAACCACGAGGCCTTTCTGTCGTGCTTTAACATATGACCAGGGTTCACGCCCATACAAGCAGGGCATGCTAGCTTCCCATGTGTGCTCTAGCCACACGTCATTCCCAATGCGGGGAAATCATATATAGTCCACATCAAAGCAGCCCTCATCTGAAAATTATGTTTAAGAGATGCATCATATGTTTTAACTCATGATTCCATAACTGTTTTAACTCATCAATCAATGGCCTTAAATACACATCTATGTCCTTGCCGGGACTCTTCGGCCCCGGAATAAGCAATGACAAGAACATGTACGGCTTCTTCAGGCACATGCCTGGTGGAAGGTTGTACGGGACAATAATAACAGGCCAACAGGAGTAAGGCGTGGTAGACTGACCGAAAGGGTTGAACCTATCGGTTGCCAGACCGAAAGGGTTGAACCCATCGGTTGCCAAACCGAAAGGGTTGTACCCATCGGTTGCCAGACCAAGTCTAAACACTTCCTAAGCAAAGACTTGATGCCTGCGGTCAAACTCCTTCCACGCCTCTCCATCAGCTGGGTGTGTCAGCACATCGGCATCGTTGCTACGAGTCTCACGGTGAGCCCTCGTATGTTCAGTCATATTGGAGGAGTAGTACATTCTTTGAAGTTGTGGTGTGACCGGGAAATATCGCAATATCTTCCATGCAATGTTTTTCTTCTTTCCTTTGTCCGGTTTGTACCTCGAATGATCACATATTGGACATCCTGACAAATCCTTATTCTCTTTCCAGAACAATACCCAATTGTTATTGCACGCATCTATCCACTCATAGCTCAACCCAAGTTTCCTCATCATCTTCTTCGCGTCATAGTACGACGGCGGTAGCTTTTCACTTTCGGGCAAATTTCTTTGATTAAGGTAATAAACTCGTTAAAACCTTTCTCACTCAGCCCGTGGTCTGATTTCAACTGTAATAACCTACTAATCGCAGACAGTCGTGTGTGTTTTGGAGCTCCATCCCACAGCAGCTCTTCCGCAGCTCTTAACAACTCATAAAACTGATGAGCCCCCTCGTTCGGTAGTTGGGGACCGCCGTCACCACCGTCGTTACCCCAATCAACATTAGCATACCCAGCATCCATAATCATATCTCAGTAATCATACCGTGCCTCCTCCCTAACTTCAGTTTGACTAGCTAGGTTGGAGGATAATACTATCGTTTCCCCGTGTTGCGTCCACCTTGTGTATCCACCCATAAAACCGTACCGACGAAGATGCCATTTTACTTCAATTATTTTTCTCCAATGCAACAACTCACATCTACCGCACGAACACCTTATCTTATCAAGGTCAACATGTACAGGATGCGCGTAAGCGAAGTTGAGAAATTCGTCAACGCGACACTCAAAATCATCAGCGTTCTTCCTTTTCATCCAACTTCGATCGACTGACATGACGACTGAATTATCGTACTGTATACCACCTTCAATTAGGACCAGTCATTAGGCAGGGTCGATGTAAATATGAATGCATGAATGTGACAACATGTCTATATATTTCTCCTCCATTCTCTAATAGGAAGTTATCTTATCCTATTCAGAAAAGCACATGTTTATAAAACAGTGAAGAACTCATGCTTAGTCCTATGTCTACAGAAAATTCGGCAGCACTTCCCCTCATTTCTCCAAGTACACGACATTGATTAGGTGTTCTAATTGCATATGTTACCAATTCCACTTTAAATAGAATTCGTTGGCAACGAGTTGAACCATCTCGTTGCCAATGAACTTCTCAAAACAACAACTAATATAAAGAAGGCAGGGTTTGTAAACGAGGAGTAATTGAATCATCTCTGGGCAATATGGAGTAATTATGGGATGTACAAGGGCTAATTAGGGCTAACTAGGTTATTAGGGTTAATTACGAGTATCAAGGTTTAGGGTTTAGAGTTATGGGAAAAAAGTTAATCTAATTAGGATTTATTAAGATATGTTGGGGCTAATTAGTGTTAATGAGGAGTACCTTGGGCTAATTATAGCTAATCAGGATTGATTAGAACTAATTAGAGTTATTTAATCCTAATTAGGGTTTAATTGTGTCGAGTAGTGCTGATTAGTCCTAATTAGCGCTAATTAGGCTTAATTGGGTTATGTTAGGGCTAATTATTGTTAATGATGAGTAGTTTCGAATAATTATAGCTAATTGGGGTTGATTAGGACTAATTAGGATTATTTAGTATTGTGCCGAGTAGTGCTGATTAGTCCTCCTAATTAGGGCTAATTAAGCTTAATTAGGTTATGTTAGGGCTAATTATTGTTAATGAGGAGTTTTTTCGGATAATTATAGCTAATTAGGGTTGATTAGGACTAATTAGGGTTATTAATCCTAATTAGGGTTTAATTGTGCCGAGCAGTGTTGATTAGTCCTAATCAGGGCTAATTAGGCTTAATTGGGTTATGTTAGGGCTAATTATTGTTAATGAGGAGTTGTTTCGGATAATTACAGCTAATGAGGGTTGATTATGATTAATTAGGATTATTTAGTCCTAATTAGGGTTTAATTGTACCGAGTAGTGTTGATTATGGCTAATTAGGCTTAATTAGGTTATGTTAGTGCTAATTACGACTAACTAGGCTAACTATAATCAATATGGGCTTAATTGGGTTCATTTGGCTAATTTGGGGTAATTACAACTAATTTGATTTTGATTGGTTTCTTAGGGTTAATTAAAACTAAGTAGGCTCGTTAAAGCTAATTAGGGTTAATTAATTTATTAAAATATTGTTAATTAGGACTAATTACGATTAATTATAGCCAGTGCTAGAACCACGAGGAGATTCCAGGAGGTGCATGCTAAAAAAGTCGCGTTAATTAACCTAAATTGAATGTACAGTCAACAATCTCAATTTCGACCCCTCATATAGGGTGTCGATATGGTGTTCAATACGTGTATGACACCTTCGGACACGTGTCCGACACCTACCGACACGTGTCCGACACATACTGACACTTGTCCGATGCCTCCGGACACGTGTCCGACACCCACCGACACGCACTTCGGGACACATCGGCATACGTTGATTTATTTTTTAAATATCGGACACCGTCGATCAGACGTGGTGTCCGTGTCTACGCTAAGTAACAGGTATCTCAATCCAATTGAGTCTCATCCTCCGTCAACAATCTCAATTCTCAATTCTCAATGCAATAAAAATCACACATTCAATACAATTGGGTCCCATCCTCAGTCAACAATCTAAATATCTAAAATGCTCAATGCACAATTAACAATCTATAATCATCAATTAACAACCTAAAATCATTAATTATTAATCTCAATTACTTCAAATGCATAGCTAATAACCTAAAATCATCAATTAACAACCTAAAATCATCGATCGATAATCACAATTCTAATATGCACAATTAACAACCTAAAATTATCAAACAAATGATCAATGTTCAAATGGGAAAAAATTGTTCAAAATGCACATATCCGATGCGCTTGAATTATTTCAATTTGGGGTTCGATTCGATTAGGGCAATTAATTTAGGGTTTAATTCGGGGGTTCAGTTACTTCAATTTAGGGTAGTCCTAGTTCAATTTGGGGTTCAGTTCAATTGGGGCATTCAATTTAGGGTTCAATTAGAAGGTTCAATTAGTTTAATTTAGGGTTCGATTCGATTGGGGCATTCAATTTAGGGTTTAATTACTTCAATTTAGGGTTCAATTAGGAGTTCTATTAGTTCAATTTAGTGGTCGATTGAATTGGGGCGTTCAATTAGGGAGTTCAATAAGTTTAATTTAGGGTTCAATTAGTTTAATTTAGGGTTCAATTAGATTAAGGCATTCAATTCAGGGTTCAATTAGGGGATTCTATTAGTTCAATTTAGGGTTCGGTTGAATTGGGGCATTCAGTTTTGCATATCAATTAGTTTAATTTAGGGTTCGATTGGATTAGGGCATTCAATTTAGGATTCAATTAGTTTAATTTAGGGTTCGATTCGATTAGGGCATTCAATTTAGGGTTTGGGATTCAATTACTTCAATTTACAGATTGTCTCATCATAGGGATGGTTGCTACGAACAGTCGGCTGATTTATTCATAGAATGTCTCATTATTGTAGGTTATGATTTTACAGTTATAAGTCCACTAACTTTTTTGGAAATAATTAGACTAAACGGATACCCAGAAAAATCTCAGCAAAAAAAAACTAGACTAAATGGATAAATTGGAAAGAATTATATAGATTCAATGTAAAATCAAACATGAGCAGAAAATTATCAAAAAAATTTGTAGAGTAGAGAAAATAATTAGGGTGTTGGGAACTTACCTTCTAATGAAGAAGGCACAACAGCCGACGGCAGTGGAAGGCTTTTCACGCGGGGGTAATGCAGTGGAGGGTTTTTAACTTGCGGCGGTGGAGGGGTCACCGTGGAGGGGGATCGCTGGAGGTGAGTTAGCGTGGAGGTTGGTGGCCGGAGCTCAGAATGGCGGAGGGAGATTTTGAGAAAGAAAAATGGGGAAAGAGAAAGAAGCAGATCTCGGTATTTTAATCGAGAACTTTTAGCGACGGGAACACCCGTCGCTAAAAGGCCGTCATAAATTTTACAGATGGAAGTTTTATCGACGGCACAATTCCGTCGCTAAAAGAATTTTATAAAACCAGCAAAAAAAATTAATTATGTAAAAAAGTTTTAGCGAGGGTAATTCCGCCGCTAAAAGACCGTCGGCAAAAACTTTTGATAACGGTTTACTTCGTCCATAAAAAGTTTTTAATGACGGACTTTTACCAACGGTGTTATCCCTCGGTTAAAGTCGTTTTAGCAACTGAGGCAATATGTCGGTAAAACTCCGTCGCAAAAAACACATTTTCTTGTAGTGCATAAATAACCCAAAAGAGCAAAAAAAATCATTTCAACTCCATTTAAATGGAAACATTTTACATCCGTTCGATATCACCGATAAGTAACAACCATTTTGAACTTGAAATTTGAGCTTTATTATAGTTATTTGAACTAATTTTATTGCTAAAGTGACCATTTTTTAAGCTTTTCACACTACAAGAAAAATTATTTTTTATGACGGACTTTTAGGATAGAGAAAAATCCGTCGCTAAAAAGCCTTTCAGCGACGGAAAACACCGTCTGTAAAAGTCCGTCGGCAAAAATCTTTACTAACGGAATATACCGTCAGTAATAGTTTTTACCGACGAACTTTTACCGACAGAATATTAGCGACGGTGTTACCGTCGCTAGAATTTTTTTATAAAATATCTAATATTCGAGGAGTTTCTTAAAATAATTTAGTGACGGAAAAATACCATCACTAAAATATCCATCGGTGAATGTTTTTAAAATAGCACTTTCTGCGATGAACTTTTAGCGACAATATTTTTCCGTCGCTAAAAGTCCTTACATATAACAGGGTCATCTCTCTCTCTCTCCCTCCCCGTTTCTTTCTGTCTCTCACTCTCACCTACTCACCGGCATTTTTTTAGGGCTAATTACACCCATGTCCCTGAGGTTTGGGGGTAATTACACGCGAGGATACAAAGTTTCAAAATGTAACATACGTGACCAAAAACGTTAAAAAAAAAGTAACACTTTTATCCAACCGTTAGTATTTCGTCCAAAAAGTATAATTTTTGTCATTACGTATTTTGAAAATGGCAATACTATCCCTGTACAGTATATCGTCACAAAAAGTATAATTTTCTCTCTCCACAATTTAAACCCTAAATTTAAAGTCACCGTCGGCAGCCTCCCTCCGCCGCCCCATGCCGCCAGCAGCCCCCCTCCCCACCACCGCCGGCCGCAAACTCAACGCCTTACACCATTTTCGGCGAGGGCAGATGGCCAACAACGGCCACTGCTATTCTTCACCGGCGATTGCCACCAACCAAACACCAATGTACATCCCCATCGATCGGCCCACCCACGGTCGGCGACAGCACAACCACAACTGCTCGCTTCCACAGATCTGCCCACCCACCGTCGCTGTCGGAGCAGACCCACCACCAGGCATCGATCGCACCGGTGGGCACGATGGTGCAAGCCCATCGTGGTGGTGATGGCGCTGCCTTGCTGGTGGTCACGGTGGCGTGCATCTCGATAGAGGAGGCCGGTGTCGCGACGTAGCTCGGTGATGCTTACGATCTCGGACGGCGCGGGGTACAGAGGTATGGCGACCGCGACAGGCCGATTGGTATGGCGACCGCGATCTTGTGGCGCCGTTGCCTCGCCGAAGGGCCTGCTACTGCGCTGACGGGGAAGGGGAAGGCAGACGGCGTGGGGGGGGTGTGGGTGCTGGGGAGAGGAAGAGGCAGACGCGTGGGGGTGGGGTGGGGGCGCGGGGGGTGGGGGTGGGTGCTGGGTGTGGGAAGAGGAAGAATAAACAGTAAATTAAGTGGGTAATTGATTTTAAAGTCAGGGGCAATCAAGTCTTTTGGTTAAAACCGTTAAGTATTTTTATATTCCGTTTATCAATGGACATAAGTGTTACATTTTGAAACTTTGTGTCCTCGCGTGTAATTACACCCAAACCTCAGGGACATGGGTGTAATTAGCCCTTTTTTTTACCGACGGTCTCCCTCTCTGGCCACCCACCTCAGGCGACATCACCCCCTCCCCCCCCCCCCCACGTCATGCCCTTCCATATCTGCGTGCCACCAACTCAGCATCACCAATTCCCTCCACTGCCCGCCACCAAGGCCCTCCATTTCCCCCCGCGCCACCAACACCGCCATCGCCACACCACCTCTCTGTATGTCTATTTGCCCTAATTTGCTTTAATGCATGTTTAAGCGCCATTTGTCCTAATTTTCAGATGCTCTGATTTATGTCCTAATTTTCTCTAATTTGTTTCTGGAATGTCGATATGTTTCTTATAATTTCAATTATTTTTAATTGCTGATGAAATTGATTTTGTAATTGATTGATTAGTTTGTTTAATTGCTGATGGAATTGATCCCTACATTTGTATATTACAAAATATGGAGAATTGAGACTTTAGATATGATTGAGAGCATTTGAGAATTAAGAATGTTGAAGGAGGAGGGACTCAATTGGATTGAATGTGTGATTTTTATTAATTTTTATTACACTGAGCATTTGATAATTGAGATTGTTGACGGAGGATGAGACCCAATTGAATTGTTGCCCGGAGGTGTCGGACACGTGTCTGGAGGTGTCTGGCACGTGTCAAGATGTGTCGATGAGGTGTCGCGGTGTTGGTAGGTCACGAACACTGCGTCCGATCTACACCGACACCGAAAAATGTCACATTTTGACTTTATACTTGTGGACACCTCTTCAAGAGGTGTCCGGCACCTCTTTAAGGGGTGAGGACACGGTGTCCGGCATTTAAAAAATAAATTAATGTCTTCAGACATGTCCAGAGGTGTCGAATACGTGTCCGGAGGTGTCGGATACGTGTCCGGAGGACTCGGACACGTGTCGGACACCACTCCGCACAATTAAGCCTAACAACCCAATTAAGCCTAATTAGCCCTAATCAGGACTAATCAACACTACTTGGCACAATTAAACAATTTTTTTTTCCATTTGAACATTGATCATTTGTATTCTTCTTTCGCGCTACTGATTTAGATACGATATTTGATTAGTTTGACAACACCACCTCTTACGGCTGATAAAAAAATAAATAAAAAAGGATGCTCTATATATGCATGCACTTAGCTATTTATTGCATATAACAAGGCACGACGAGGTATCCAGAATAATGTCTATGGATCGACGAGACAGTGAGAGACCAATATTCCTGAAGTGTAACCTGTTATGATAGGAACCCATGCATGTAGGAAAAGTTAGTACTGCCGAAAGGAAGGTAATCTTAGTGATCTGAGCAAGTGTAATCATTGGTATATGATGCTCAATAACAGTCAGAAACATCCTTAATCCAAACTCTCTGATCGTCTGCATTAGTGAACAATTTCCCAGTATATCTTTGGTCTTTGCATTTCCGACAAATTGGCTCTTTAGTCCCCATGTTGGTTTTTGTAGGAAATGTAGTGAACCTGCGCTGATTCTTGGTGGGAGAAGAATATATATTAGAACAATGCTTAACCAGGAGATTCCTCCGATCCGGAGATTGTAGTCCATTCCAATGTTTTGTGATTCCATTCATGGAAAATTGTTTATTCGAAACCTTTTTCGGTCTAACCTTCTTTGTGCAGTATCTAGTTGGCAAGAAGACAAATCATTCTGATCGACAAATCTACCTCGTAGACCATGACTGTGCAGACTGCGAGGTCAATCCCTCCCTATAAGCTCAACACTAAGCTTCTAGTATAGATGAAGGTTTGCGTGTAAGGGATTGGAGTGAGGGTGGAGAGGGGGTTCTTTGATGCTAGAACATGAAAAAGGATCCAACCATGCATAGCCTAACTGCACAAGTAACTCATATGTTCTTGACCTAAATAAGAAGAAGAAATCATTTCATCATCGTAAATGAAGTTATATTGTCTCTATATCTATTCAGCATCAGCAGCAGTATATATAAGAATCATGTTCCATGTATGATGCACTTTTCAGGCTAACGGGGACGAACTAGAAGCTTTCCTTGCTATATAGTTCTATGAATTCTTCCTCGCAAGAAGTCCAAGCTGGTTTCTTGTAATTGAGAAAATCTTTGTAATTTTATCAATAAGTCAGAAAATGACACTCCAGCTGGTGACTACCATTTGCATTGGACTGACACTTTCAAAACCCTCCGTGGGCATATAGTAGAATTAAAAGAGGTTGAAAATTTGTAGCATTATTATTCGTATAATGGTACAATGATTAATAATGTCAATTAAAGGAGCAGATAAGAGTTAGATCTACCAAAAGTGACATAATTATTTTCTTATCGGACAAGTAAAGAGGTTGAAATTTTGTATCATTGTTTTTGTTATAATGGAACAGTGAATAATAATGCCAATTAAAGGAGCAAATAAGAGTTAGATCTACCAAAAGTGACATAATTAATTTTTTATTTGCTAGTAAAGAATGCAAAAACAGAAAGGCTAACCACATGAAAGGCATTGACTGAAAAAGCAAAAAGTTGAATTATTGGTGCGGCTTGATTAAGATAAGAGAAAATATTAAGAAACGCGTGACACTATGGGGAGCTATATTAGTGACAAAAATGGAAAATGAGAAATCGATATGAGGATCGTAGTGACTATAAATTGGACGCTTACTACTTCCATGTCTACCACTTAATCTTATATACCATTAAAGTGCAAGTCAAAACAGTTCTGCTTTGCGAAAGAAGGTCACAAAGTCGAAGAAAGCATTAAGGTCAACACAGATATACTGATGTTTGCTTCATTCAGTTTCTTTTGTTCTACTTTGGTTTATTCGGGATGCATCAATGGGAAGTGTACTGCAGTGTACCCTCACCACAATTCGGGATGCACCACTAAAAATTACTAGAATGGAAAGATCTTTATCTTCATTCAGACAACAAACAATCGATTTCGTCTTTCTTCTTCTGTATGCTCCTTCTGTCCAACATACAGCCAATGTTCCTTTTCATAACAGGGAACGATAAGTCAATTTTCTTATACGTACCTGCACTTGTATCAGACTAACGCGAAGACACTTCAACTATGCTTACTGGGGTGCCACTTTCTTTTTCAACTTCTCTGGGTGTACCATGAAAGAAAAAAGAAAACAGCCAAGCATAAGAAACACACTTTCCAAAAGCAGAATATGTTGGCATCACTTGCTATATTGGGACAAGACTCTGTGTTTAAGTGGCGAATCCAATCGTCTCAAACATACGCAGATGTTTCCTTCAACATCAAAGCGTGTGGGTCACTTGCCATTACACCCTCCTCACTTTCCACATGCTCTGTATGCTGAATTTTTTTAACCCTTCTCAGTAATAATCAATTAACTTTCCATCAATCAGCCTATTATATATTGCCTAGTGGGATCCCATATCCTTGTCTTTGCAGCTATATAAGGCTCATTCCCTCCTCTAACACTCCACACTTCAAGCTACTGATCCACTTCTCTCTCTGACTCTCAAAGTAGTCACTTTACTCTTATATAACTTGATTTGAATATGAGAATTGAAGGAGTAAAGAGATATGCACTATTACAAGCAGCAAGAGATTCTGACTATGTGAAGAAGGTGTATGGTGGGTACTTCAATGTGTTTGTTGCAGCCTTTGGAGAAGAAGGAGAAAGATGGGACTTGTTTAGAGTTGTTGAAGGAGAGTTCCCAAGTATGAATGAGCTCCACAACTATGATGGCTTTGTGGTTAGTGGCAGCCCTTATGATGCTTATGGAGATGACCCTTGGATTCTTGAGCTTTGCTTTCTTCTGCAAACCCTGGACGCCATGCAAAAGAAGGTGCTTGGTATTTGCTTTGGTCACCAGGTAAAATGAGATGATGAACATCAGTTTCTATATTTCCGCACCATTTTGGCAATCTCTACAATCTGCTACATGCTAAGCATGCATAAACAAGTTAATAGTTCTTCAGCAACCAAGACATGCAAAATAGACTCATTCTATCCTATGATCATCTAGTTAAATGAGAAGTAACCAAGAGTTTACCTTGTTGTTTCTTCTCCTTAGGTTTTGTGCAGAGCTTTTGGCGGAAAAGTTGGAAAAGCTTATAGTGGATGGGATATTGGTTTAAGAAAAGTGAAGATTGTGAAAGATTTCTCCCCCTGTAGCTTCCTTGATGGCTTGGATGAATTCCCACCTTCCCTTTCGATCATTGAGTGCCACCAAGATGAGGTTTGGGAGGTCCCTGTGGGAGCGGAAGTGATTGCTTTCTCCGACAAAACAGGTGTCGAGATGTTCGCAATTGGGGACAACATTCTTGGCATTCAGGGGCATCCTGAGTACACCAAAGATATTCTAAATAATCTCATTGATCGTCTTCTCACAAACGACGCTATAGAGGTAATAACCAAGTAAAATAATTTAGCACTTTTTGATAATCCATCCAGTATTTCCTGTTCCCATAAATTTGATAACTTTTACCTACTTGATGCCTTACTTTGTTTTCCAATCTGATAATCTTACAGAAAGGTTTCGCTGAAGATGCTAGATTGAAATTGCAAGTTGCTGAACCGGATAGCAAATGCTGGGAAAGGATTTGCAGAGTATTTCTGAAGGGAACATGGAATCAGTGACCTACTTATTCTTTTGACTTGTGTTCCCTTTAACTATATACGTCTTGTATGCTTTTAGTACAATAGTGAAGCAGCAATGTTTACCCTTCAGTACAATAGTGAAGCAACAATACTTTGGAGGAACTTAAATTTTTCTATTCAGTTCATCATGTATGCTTTTAGGCGGTGATTGAAGTTCCCACTCCCAACACCTAGTACGTGTGTGGTTTGGTCTTGCAAAAGATGCTACAAAAGTAGTTGCCGCGGGTGTCCATTGCAGCATTTTTGACAATAGCGTTAGTCAACGTTTGACTCCAGCAGTTCATATTCTAAGACAGCGCTAAAGACAAAAATAAGAGAAAAAAATTACTACTATGTTCGTCCATAAGAGTGTGTTTAGATGAGGTAATTGAATTTATGATTTGATAATTATATACATCACACCAAATTTCTTATTTGGATTATGATGAGATAGATTTATCAAATTTTGAGGAAGGATTTGGAAAAGAGATTTGGTGTGCTTTTTGGCAAATCCTTATAACAAATGTAAGGAGAAAGTGACTTTTTTTTTTTTGTTTACATAATTTTAGCAACCTTCTTCCACTAAAAAAAAGAAACTCTCTCGCTGATTTTTATCCATACATACTACATCAACTTATTATGTGAGTTCAATTTTTTAGATGTAAATCCACATATAAAATGTTCAATTCTTCAAAACCGTCCAAACATTAAATTTACAATTTCATATATTTATAAATCAACGAATTTTAAAATGAACAGATTTTTAATGTAAGTTACTTTGAAATTTTCCATCTAAACACACTCTAAAAGATATGCTTTTGAGGCATATGTATATCCCTTTTCACACACGAATGTGCTAGTGATACTTATGCAGCTGCCTCAGATATACACACTTTGCTAATTCCTGAAAACTTTGCTCTTCGAAATATGCTCAGACCTTTGTGTTGTGGATGAAAGCAAAGGGCATTCATTTTGATTTTTATTTGAGATAGTAAAAGTGTTAGTTCACTAGGTGGAGTGCTGAAATAGACTCGACCACATTGCACCTCATAAAAATGCTTTGAAACAAAAACGGGCTTCATTCAATCACACAAAATATCAAGTTCTTGTATGAAGGCTACTGCTGGCCTTGGGAAAGCCAAGAATTTCGCCCGTGGTATCAATTGGAAAATTAACATAACAAAATGACTACCTGGAGGGTGAACATAACAAAATTAACATTTTTGGGTGGACTAAAAGTTCCAACAAAAGCTTCTATATAGCCATGCTCGTTTCAATTAGCATTACCTCTGCCTTTTTAGCTTGACTAATCATGCGGCAAGGAGGTAGGCTTGGTGCCCCGTGGATCCTGTACGCTTTCCATCTAGTCTCTTTAGCTAGAGGCTTCTAATGAACGAAAAACCAAACGACCATTATTATTATATAGAAGAAAGGGAAAGAACTCTGACATGTGATGTACCTTAGTCAGTGGCACCTTTAAGGAGTGCCACTTGTTCTGATAATGTAATACTTTTGGTGTCCCACTTGAGAATTCATTTCTAATACCATTTGTGAATAGCAGTTCCTCACTCTAAATCTTCGTAGCTGAAAAAAAAAACCTAAACACTGGATCGTGACATCGGACCTTAGTATTGAATGTTGGACTTATGATGATCGGCCTCATACTCGATTTCCGCCTATATCCCTTCAACACTATTATTCCTCCAGCTCTGTCTGGGTTGCCTCGTTTCCTATCCTTGTTATATCTCACATCATTATACTTGTTATCTAACACAACATACTCTTTGTGGCACCTCCATGTGTACTGTGAACCCACGTCCTTGTTATCGTGTAGAACTCTCTAAATCTTCTTTTCTCGTAAAAGCTAGAAGGGGTATCTGATAAACACTATCATTATCATAGTTTGCTCCATGGAACAATATATCATTATCTTCTGTGCATATCTTGCAGCTAAATACTTTTTATAAAATGAATTTTTGCGTCACTTGTCCCGAAGAACAAGATTAAGTTTGATAAACCTATGATGTGAATCAAATGGGTTAGCTACATACGTGGATGTCACACATAGAATGCAGCTCAAGTCAGAAGCCAAATATGCTGATGTATATGACTGAGCAAGGGCGAAGCAAGGGTAGAGGCCAAGGATTCCAAGATAGAGCCTGAGGAGCGGTAGTACTGGGAGGGTGAAGAGAAAGAGCGAATACACGACAACAGCTACAGTCCAAGGCTTAGGTTCAGATTGTTTATGTCTCTAGAATTCATGAGCTCTAAGATTTTAGAGTGAGAAAGTAAAATGTGAAAATGCGTTCGGATCTCCTTGAAATGAATTATTAAGTCCCATATTATAACGGTAGAGAAGGTGATGTTATCAAGCACCATCTTGGGAATGACACTTTACTAAGGAGGCCACGCATGTCTATCTCGACATACTGTCAGATCACATACTAACTTGGCCTACCTTATACAGTTTCGCTTGTTTGTCTAGAAGACTTGGCTTATACAGCATCAGTGTTGCTAGAAAACCACTTGATCCAGCCACCAATTGAAAGCCCATGCTGAGTCCCACAGGGCCCTCTAGAGATGCAAAGGACCTAGCAGCACCAGAAAAGGCCCAGCGCCGAACTGATTCCCTCTGGGCCCGGGGGGTCATAGTCCACATGGGATGTCGATGAAGAACCCCACTGCCAAAGCATGTAGACTAGTCATGTAGACACCCTAGCGGATATAGTGTCCAAAATGAGTCACCTATTTCGCAGGTAATCCTTGTGCCAAACCACAGAGAACACCAAGGTAGTGTCCCAGATGAGTCATCTACCCAACGGATCAAGATAGTGTAATATCCCGAACTTCAGGAACTATTTAAAATAGTCATCCGTGAATCGAAAAATAAATGGACGCTAATTTTGAGCAATGCTGGGGTATTAGTACAGTATTGGGGCTTTAAAATATTTTGGGACAAAAATGTAATTTTCAAAATTTGGGGGCATTTTCGTAATTTTAGAAAACTTCGGGGGCATAACTGTAAATTAATGTCTTTGTGATGAAAAGTAATAAAATGAGTGAAAAGGTATCTTTGAGTCACATGTGATTAGATTAATAAATATTAGAAGAATCGTGGGGCAAAAGTGCAATTTTTGAATCTTCCGGGGTTAATTTGTGAGTTTTGGAACATGAGGGGCCATTTTGCAATTTTAAAAATTGAACCTTATGTGTCAATTTTCAGAAAAGAGGGTGCAAGGAGATGCCACCTCATTCTTGTTGATCTGATGACTAACCTCATTGAATTGTAAAATAATGGATTGAGTTAATTTGAAACAAAAGGAGAAAAAACAAAAACAAAAAAAAATTCGGGCATGAATGAACAATAACCGAGAAAGGAGAAAACAGCCATGGAAAACAGAGAGAAGAGAGAGCTTTGGGAGGAAGAAGGAAATAGAGAAAGAAGAGAAGAGAGAAATTCGGGCAAGGGAAGAAAGGAAAGAGGAAAAAGGGATTGAGAAATACTTCCAAGGGTAAATATTTCACCTATGGTGTTAATTTCAGTGTGTGTTTTGAAGATTTAGTGTGTGTTCTTCGGGTTTGGAGATTTGATTCAAATGGTATGTGTTTGATTGAGTGTAATTGATGTATATAAAGTGGGTTAGGGCATGAACAATGAGATTGAAATGAGTTTAATTGTTTTAAGATAAGTTATTGAAAGAATCCATGCGTGATTGTGTGTTGAATAAACCCAGGTATGAAGCTGATTGAATAAGGAAGAAGATATGTGTGTGTTCTGAAGGTGTAATAGTGTGTGTTCGAATTTGAACAGTAGATGTTTTCGTCGCTAAAAAATGAAAACTTAATTAAGGCAGTTTCTTTCACGAATTTTCATAAATAGTTAGGGTCCAAATTAGACAAAGTCCAAAACTGTAACTCTCAATTTTTACGAGACCTACGCTCTGAAATTGTTTGAGAATTTTCGGAGTCCGCGATGAGAGCTAAATTAGGGTATCGATTAGGAAAAATTCCAAATTTATTTAGCATAGCAAAACAAGCTATTTTGATCTGAAAATTTCAGTGTTTATTTTATTGATAGGTATCATATTCTAAAATTTTGGATCATTCTAAGGCCGATAAGTATTTTTCGCGAAACTAGCCTTTTAGCGCTCGGTCCGAACACCGGTTCTGAATTTTCTGGCAAAAATTTTTTAAAAGACTTTTTAGTACATAAATGATTTCGGGATGCTTAAAATAGAGGTTTAAGATATTTTTTAGATTTTTTCGGTGCCGGAAACCCCCAAGGGTGTTTTGGTAATTTACCACCCCCGAAAGGGTATTTTGGTAATTTTACCTCTAAGAGGTATTTTGAAGTAAATTTACATACGGTAAGATTTTTTAGTAACTTTTCTTATGGAAAAGTCGCTTTGAGAATTAAAGTGTAGCGGGGGGTATTTTGGTAATTTGTCACCCCGAAGGGGTATTTTGATAATTTGACCTAAGAAAGGTATTTTTACATAAATTTACATATGGAAAGTTTATTTTAGCGATTCTACTTATGGGAAGACCATTTTGGTAATTTAAGTCCGAGAGGGGCATTTTGGTAATTTTACACCTTATGGCGTTTCAGTAATTTTACATACCCGGTGAGGGGAGGTTCATTTTGGGAGCATGTGTGAGTTTGTATTAAGTTATACTTTTTTTCTGTAGGCTATATTCTAATGATTCGATTATTCCGTTTAGGTTAAAGCTAAAGACTTCCGGTTAGGATAATTTAGCTGTTGATCCAGGTAAGGGATTCTATCTGAACACTAGGGAAGGACTTTCGTCCAAACCCTTATTTTGATAACTTGTACTCGTAAGTACTCATTTGATTTATTTATGGCTAATGCCGAACTCTAAATTCTGTATGGCTATCAGCATGTTATTACCCAGAAAACCCTAATATTGAACCTGGATCGATTATTTAGAAATCTTGTGATGCTCACATGTTATTGTGTGCTGAGCAGATTTGATAATTTTCTGTATCCGTTCTTTCGGATTGTTGTGCTTAAAACTCGATAATTATTCGTAATCGTTTTTGTTATTTATCTGTGATTTTTCTTCTGAAAGTTTTGATTTCTTCTGAAAATTCTGAATCCTGACTTATGTCAGTATGATTATTGTTATTGGAATCTGAATTGATTTCAGTGATTGAGCTTATGTTAATGCTCATTGATATTGTTGATTTTTCTATCTTGACCTGGGTTATCTGTTCTGTTGTGAGGCAGGCGTTATAAGCCTGGTCTGAATCCTGCATGGAATGCAGGCTAGTACCCAAGTGGACTAATAATTATTCTAGTACATCATGCATGTGTACACTTATGTGCTTTGCCGGAATGGCATTGCAATCACCCAGGATCGACATTGATTTTTGATTTTCCCTATTCTGTATATTACCATGACTGCTACGGTAATGACTGGAAAGTATTCTCTGAAATAATTTGTGCTTGGGTTGAAATGCTTTGAGAAATTCAGTGTATTTTGAAAAGAGCTGTCTGAGATGATCTGTGTACATTTGAAATATCTCAAGAAAACTCTGTTGTATTTTGAAGATGATCTTTTATTAATCGTCCTGGAACCCATCATGTGTATTATTGCCTATTTTGGTATTTGTTTCTGTGAATTTCGATTATTTTGAGAATCATTGAGTTTTTTTTACCGTTTGAAGTATTCTGGAAATCTTTGTCTGTTGGATTCTTGGAATCGTTTTGTAATCCTGTTGGTAGTCCTTGTACTACCTTACTGAGCTCTCAAAAGCTCACTATCCATTTGATTCCCTTCTTCAGGTGATGATCAAATGTAGCAAGTTCAGGATTGGGTTAGAGTCAGTGTGAGATTCCGATGAGCCCATCACTACTGTGTAGGGAGACCCCTGCGTGGGTCAGTTTTGTCAACTCGTTCTATAAGAACTTGAGTTTGTAAGGAACCTAGATCTTAATGGTTCAAGTTTTAGTAGTTTTGTAATATTGAATGTGAAGAGCTTGAGTTGATATCGGATTAACTGTTTTGGAAGTATGTGTTAGTGAACAGGATTTGACAGGTTTGATGTGATCCGGTAAGTTAACAACCCGGGAGTTCGGGGCGGTGGAGCTCCGGATTTTCGGGGGCGTTACATGTAGTATCCAGAAGGAGTTGCCTATCTGACCTGCTAAGGTAGTGTCCCCGAGGATTCGCCTCAGGCCGAAACCACTTGGAGCTTTCTGGCAACAATAGTGTCCTAGAGGAGTCGTGCATACCCATAATGAGTTCTTGTGTCAAACTCGAAGGTGCTAATGTAATTTCTTAGAGTAGTTACCTACCCGATGGGTCAGGCTAGTGTATCGAAGAATCGCGTATCTAACGAAAAGGGAGTCCTCATGTTGGAGCACTTGGAGCTCCCTTGCGAAGATAGTGTCCAGGATGACTCGCTTATCCCTACGATGAGTCCTTATACTGGATCACTAAAAAATCACCAAGGTAGTGTCCTAAAGGAGTTACCTACCACACAAGCTGAGGTATTGTCTTGAAAGAGTCGGCTATGTGATGGGAGAAGGGTCCTCATGCAAGAAAACTTAGATCTCCTTAAGGTAGGGTTAGAATGGAATCGTCTACCCTGAGGGATGCAACACATTTTGGAAAGTGGGTCGATGCATGCTCCATAATCAAGGCAATATGCATATGGTGTGACAAAGGATCGGACAAAAATTTGGGGCGTGCTCTTTGACAGAGTGCCTGATGGTTGGTTGTGTGTGGTGACGGGGTCGCTCAATAATTACAATGCTCTAGATAAGCATTATATGTGTAGTAATTCCCTCACCTTATGACATTATTCTCAGCTTCTTACTCAAACTCTAGAGAATGAGAGGGTCACGATCACCAAGTGTGGAGCCACATAACACGAAGACAGTGAATAGGCGTGCCTGAGGAAGAGATGTAGGAAAAACATGACAAGGGGTGGCATTCAGGCACAATCGTACGTCACGGAAGTCAGCCGCGGCTGCAGGTTTGTACCCGAGGCAAGTGACATGGTGAGAACACAAAAGCATGCTCAAGGGTCACAACAGGGGTATCATGCTGAGGGCACGTGATGCAGACACAACGGTCGGGCTTTGTAACGATCAGGCATGGCAATAGAATTTGTGGAGCATGTAGCTCCCAAGGGGAGGAGGGAGCTTAGGGTAGGCAAGGAGCCTCCAAAGGATGGGAGCCTCTAAAGGGGTGAGCATAGAGTCCTCAAAGATAAGGGAAACCAAGTAGGATGCTTAGGTGAACTCGAAAAATCCAGAGCACCCAAGGGGTGAGGAGTCCTCAAGGAGAGGAGACTAAAGATGGGGAAACCCAAAGGGGCAACGAGTGGGAGATGCCAAAGGAATGGAGGCCCCCAAGTGATGAGTAGAGGAAGCGCCAAAGAGGGAAGACCAAGGATTGGGAGCCCCCAAGGGGCAAGTAGAGAGATACTTTAAGGAGCAAGAAGGGAAGACCCTTGAGAGGACTCGAGTTGACTCCCAAAGGAGGGAAAAGGCCGACCTCAAAAGAATGGCGCAAGCCAATAACCAAAGGGGGTCACCGGATGATCCCTGAAGAGATGCTTGGGCCAAACCCCTCAGTCGGGTAGCTCTTCATCGATTCCTTTACCTAACGGAAGGAGTCGCCCCAAATCCATCACTTACAAAAAATTACGAAAAAAGATAAAGTGCACGTGACTTGAGCTTGGGCATCAAGTTCATCGATTTAAAAGCATTGAAACTTGACTATTGAACACGTGGTCACGTGTCGTGAGAGTGGGACCCAAGAATAGTCAAAAGTTCATAGCCATGATGGGCTAACAACATAAGCCATCTACAAACGATATGTAGGGAGGTGCAACTTGGGCGCCTAATGCATGCATACTACTATTCCATAGAAAACTTTTGATACGGTTAGCATGTGTGTCGCTAGAGTTCTTACTAAACAACAAAAATAATGAATATGTGGTTTGAGCCACCTCGTAAACCACCTAATGATTCCTTTTGGATCTTTGGACATCGTTGGGCATCACAGTGAGAGAGCGAGCGGTGACGGGCGCATCGGGTGATGCAAAAAAGTCGTTAGGCAAATCGGGTGCTTCATTGAATCAATAAAAGCAATGAGTAGGTGGTTCAAGACACCTCGCGCAACACCTACTGAGTCCTTTGTATACTTGGACATAGTCAGGTGTCCCATTTCGTGGGTATGGCGACGGGCGTAGTGCTAGAGGCAATTGAAGTGGAAAAGTCATTGGGTCACGTAGGCTGCTGTGGGTACTATCATTGAATCAATGACAGTAATGAGGAGGCATTTCAAACCACGTCATGTACCACCTATTAAGTCCTTTTGATGTTTGGGCATTGTCGGGGATCACCATCGATCACTGTGTTGGGGGCACGTGACTCGGGAAAAAGTCCAGAGGCACATTGGGCCTTACAACGCTATCGTTGAATTGATGAAAGTAATGAGTAGGTGGTTAAGGCCACCTCAAGCACCACCTACATAGTCCTTGGATGCCTAATGAGGAGTTCATGAAGTTATGTGAGAAAATGAAATTACTTTTTTGAGTGTAGAAAATAGATGATATGGCTAAGGGATCCAAGAGTGGCACCCTAGAGCATATTATGAGACTTCAATTTTAGTAAAAATAATAGTGGGTATGAAACGTGAATTCATGTTTTTCTGTTGGTTGAAAAAGTATAGGTGTCGTATAATGAAAGAGGGGGAGCATGAAATAGTGTGGTGGAAAGAGAGGGCGTGAGAGTGTTGGGACTAATGAAGGGGAGAAGAAGGAAAGAAACTAGTGAGGGGTGGGGGGGCTAAGGTGGTGGGTTAGGGCGGATGGGAATGGCTTAGGGTTGAGGTGTGAAGAGGAGTTGGGGTCGCAGTCAAATTAAGGGGGTGGGATCGATTGGTAAGAGAAGGGGAGAAGATGAGGAGATCCTTTTTTTTCTTTCCTTTCCAAGACTGCCCAGTGATCACCCCTATCCGCTTTCTCTGTCCTTTTTTATGGGTGGGGGAAAGGAGGGTCCGGTCTTGGTGGGCTACCTTGCATGGCCAACCCCTCTTCCTTTTTTTTTTCTTTTTTGGTTTTCTTTTGCTGACCTTAGTGCTTGGCCTCCAGAGGTGTTGTGGGGTGGGAAATTTTTTGAAAACTTTTCTAAGTCTTAGGCTCAGGTAAGGGTGCTGAGAGAGGAGCCTGGGGTTGTTCAAATGACTGCAAGAGGTCAGTGTCAGTGGCGAAGCCAGAAACTTAGTACCAAATGGGCACCTAATATCCAAAAAATTTTGACCTAAGATATCATTGTCAATAAATTAGACCTAACAAAATAAAAACCTGAATGAACGAGCGTCCAAATTCATTCAGGTGAAGTAATATATTCAACTTGATCATGAAAGCTCCAAATTCTCAAACCTCAATTGTCAAATTCAATGCTAAATTCTCTCAAATGCCAAATTTCCACTTCATAATTGCAAACATAATCAGCTATTGCCAAACCCTCAATCAATAATTAAAAATCCCAACAAACCTCAATATGAAACATATAAACCCACCCCCAACGAGAAGTAATTGCAATTCTAAAAATAAAAATGTAATATCCCGTAATTTTTGAGTGGTTTAAAATAATTATCTGTGACCTAAAAAATGAACGGACCATAATTTGACCAATACTCGGAGATTAGTAGAGTATGAAATGTTAAATGATTCTGGGGCCAAATGTAATTTTAAAACTTTAGAGGTCATTTTTTAATTTTGGAATGCTCTGGGGCCTAAATTGTAATTTTAAAAAATAAGCATTATGTATCAAATTTTAGAGACATTATTCATAATGTGGTCACCTCCTACTTTCTAATTGATGACTAATGTAATTATATTATAAACAACTAAGTGGATAAAGTCTTAAGGAAGATTTTAAAAAAAAAAAAGAAGAAAGAAAACAAGCTAGAAAATTCGGGGAGGAAAGTGGAAATAAGGAAAAAAATATAAGAAACATAAAAGAGATGGGAAGAGAAGAAGTAAGCATAGTGCTTGGACAAAAACTGTATTACCCCGAAATTTACTTTTTCTATGGGAAAATGAATATTTTTAAATAAATAAGTTTGTGGTCTTTTGACTAAAACTAAGAAAAATGGCTTGGGATTGTTTCTGAAATTTTCGGTCGAATGAAAGTGGTTTCATTCGAATCAAAAATTATTTGATGTTAAAGTTTTTGGACTCTGAAGGGTTTGGTCGAAGGAAAATGATTTTGCTTCGAATTAAAATGGGTTTGCTTCGAACGAAAAGTATTTAAATCGTGAAAAATGTGTTTCTAAAGTTTTCTTTTGAATTAAAAGCTTTAATTCGAATGAAAACTTGTGTTTCAGTCGAATGCAAAAAAAAAAATCTGAAGTTTTCATTCAAATTAAAATAGTTTTCATTCAAATTAAAAGTTTTAATTTGAATGAAAACTCATTTTTGGTCTAATTAAAAAAAAATCTATTTTCACCTCTGTCGGATTCGGTCGAATGAAACATGTTTCGGTTGAATGAAAATTTTTTCGGTCGACTTAAAGTTTGGTTTTGTTCCATATAAATAGTTTCTTATTTCCCTTTCGAATCTTTTTGGTTCTCTATTCTTTCTTCCCTTTGCAATAGAGAGAGAGAGAGAGAGAGAGAGAGAGAGAAAGAAAAAGGATGAGGAGGCTTGGAAGCTCTTACTTTCTAAGGAGGAGCTTAACAATTTGTATTCTCAAAAGTTTGGCTAAGGTAAGGGTTTAATTTCAAAATTCAAATCAGCGATGGACCAATCACTTATGTAAGTCCTTAGTTTCTTTTTAAAATCTGAATTTCTTCGAAGTGATTTCTTCTTCTCCTTTTTTGCTTTGAACTTCGTTATGGATAACTTGTTCTCAATGCTATGACTTGTTAAATTCATTTTTTGTCGAATTCGTTTGACCTTAGAATTTGCGATGTTGATATTGTTTGTTTTAGATTGCCATTATTTCGTAAATTCCGTGTATTGTTTGACATGTCCGATATTTGATTGTGTGTTAAATTAGAATCTTTGTTTTGATAACTCTATGAGTCATGTTACAGTGTATGTGACTTATGTCTAACTTACCCACGTGGATTGAAACGTGAGCTAGCTCAAGGGAGTTGAGCTAGAGATCACGATCTTACCTTCTGAACCGGCCCCATACGTTAGTGATGACGTATGTGACCACTTTTTGAATGGCTCCCTAGTGTCTGCCCCTATATTCAGATATTTGATATTTGAAATTTGGTTTGATTATCCACTCCATTGAGATCCTTTGTGCTTCTGAAATTTCATTTCTTAGTTAACTTTTGGCTTCTATATGATTGGTCCTTTGAGCGACCTTACTGGGCATTTGGTTCATTCCCCTTATGGTTTCTCCTTTCAGGTGATTAGTAGGTGGGACTTTGGGATCGAAGGGCTAGCTGAGTGATCAAAGGTTAGCTACCTTTATTTCAGAGTTAGTACTAATATTTTGAGTGCAATGTTTGAGACATATTGTTGGTATTTAGGTTTTATTTTGGGAAACTCCGTATTAGAGAACTTGATTTGTACATAAAATGGGGCCAATGTGTTAAATATTGATGTATTTTTGGGAATTTTACCTATAAAAGGTATGCTTGTGTAAGTTCACATACAGTAGGGATATTTTTGTATTTTACTTAAAGGAAGGCTGTTTTGGTGATTTAAGTATGGGAGGAGTGTTTCTGGTAATTTTAAAGATATGGGGCATTTTGGTAATTTTATATACTCGATGAGGGGGCTCTTCTGGGAGTATGCGTGAGTCAATACTGAATTCATAATATTGTAATATATAATGTATACTAATAATTGGATTGTTCCATTTAGGTTAAAGCAAAAGGCTTTCCGGTTGAACTAGCTTAGCCTCGAAACCAGGTAAGGGTTTCTAACTGAACCCTGGGTAAGGACTTCCGTCCGAACCCTAATTTCGATAGCTTGTGTTCGTAAGTATTCTTTCGATTTTCTTATAGTTATTGTTGAACACTGAGATTTGCATTGATATAACCATGTTATGGCGAAGAAGATCCCAACATTGAACCTGAATCGTTATTTAAAAATCTTATTGATGCTCGCCTGTTATTGCATGCTGAAAAAAATTGATAATTGTTTGCATTCTTTCTTCTGAATTATTGTGCCTAAATTCGATAATTGTTTGTATTTGTTCTTGCTATTTGTTTGAGGCTGTTCTTGAATCCTGAATGATGAATTGATATCAACATGTTTAAATGTCATCGATACCCTAATCTATTTGGCTTAATTGAATTCATGTTGAAGCTCATTTTCTATTGCATGTCAAGCATTGAATTTCTTGTTGATTCTATGATTGTTGTTTTCAGTGTTGACCTGGGAATATGTTATGTGGGGAGGCGTTATAAGGGGTCTTAACCTGCGTAATTATGCAGGAGTAGTTCCTTGATCGATGGAAATGGCTATTTATTGTACATCATACATGTGTACTTTAGGCATTGCGTGAATGGCATTGCCTCTGCCTAGGATCAATACACTTGAATTTGCGTACATTATATCTTACGATGATTAATGATGTTCAAATGAATGTCTCCTTATGTGATTGAACGGAATTGATTTAAAACTCTTCTCCATATTGTGATCAAACTGTTTGTGATTGTACAAAACCCTTCCCCTATTGCCCTTTAAAGTATCTTTGTTTGTTTTGAAATCCTTTAGAAATTTATCGTTGTATTTTAAATGATGGCTTCGAAAATGATGTTTTAATGATCTTTTTGGAAACAGTTGTGATTGTTAATGTTTGTTTTGGTACCTAGTTATGATTGATTATGATTGTTTTAGAGATCATCAAACTAGTTATGGTCGTTTGAAATATTTTGAAAAAATTATCAACGGATGGACACTTGAGTTGTTTGTAATTCCTTTGATTATCCTTGAACGACTTTACTGAGCTCTCAAAATCTGACCCTTCGTTTGATTCTCTTTTGCAGGTAATGGTCAGCTGTAAAATGCTCGAGAATGGGTTTAAAGTCTATTGGGATTCTGGAGAGCCCATAACTACTGTATTTTTAAGACCCCTGTGTGGGCTGGTACTGTTAAGTCGTTCTATAGGAATTTGAGTTTGTAAAGAACTTAAGTTTTATTGGTTTAAGTTTAAGTAGCTTTATGTAATCTTGTATTTTGAGGAATTTGAGAAGGTATTGTTAAGTCGTTTAATAGGAATTTGAGTTTGTAAAGACCCTAAGTTTTATTAGTTTAAGTTTAAGCAGCTTTTCTGTAATCTTATATTTTGAGGAATTTGAGTTGATACTGTTAACTCGTTTCATAGGAACTTGAGTTTGTAAAAAACTTAAGTATTATTAGTACAAGTTTAAGCAGTCTACGAATCTAAGTTATATTTTGAAATATGTGTCAATAAACAGGATTTGACAGGTTTGATGTGATGTGGTAGTTTAACGCTTTGGGAGTTCGAGGCGACGGAGTTCCAAATTTCTGGCATGTTGCAAAAAATCCAAAATTTCAATCAGAAATTAAGAATCCCATAGCAACCTCAATTCCCAATTGGAAATTATAAGTTCCAAAATGCAATTGACAAATTCTAATTTGAAAGAAAAAAGAAAGGGTTCAAGTTCAAGGAATTAGAAACTTTAAGAATAAGGCATTGGGGGCGTAAGGCCGGTGAGGGGACTGAGGAGACGATGTGCTATGTGTCTCGCTCCATTATGTGGCTTTGAGGCTTTAGAAACAGGGAGATTTTGAAAACAATTGAGAATAAAGAGAATCTTTTGTGTAGACTTTGATTTTTTTTTGTTGTAAAATAAGAATTTTAAATGATTAAAAAGATGTTTTTTTTTAACTATCTTTAGAAGTTTTAGACAGTTTAACATATAAAATGACTGAAGAGATATCTCTTTTAAGCATTTTTTTATATTTTAGGTGGGCACTTTTCTCATTGAGGATAAAATATACTATATAAAGTAAACAACTCATGAAGAAACGGGTGGGCATCGGCCCACCTGAGCCCCCCATTCCCTTCACCAATTCCCTTCACCACTGGTCAAGGTGAGAGAAAAGGGGAGACCTTGGGGGTTGACTCAAGGTGATGACAAGAGTGGCTCTGGCACGGTAAGGTATGAAGAGGGAGATAGTGCTTGGGCGAGGGAGTTGACGTTGATCATAGAGTGAGTCACAGAGGCGAGGGAACGCTAGTAAGACATGTTGGATACATGCCTTATCGGTGTCACAAGATCGGGCTTGATCACTACAAGAAAACCTGCATTTTTGCGACGGAATATTGCCGACGGACTGGATTCCGTCGGTAAATTGTAATTTACCGACGGAAAAATTCCGTCGGAAAAATTCCGTCATTAAATATTATTAACTACGGAATAATCCGTCGAAAAAGGTTTTTTGCAACGGCCTTTTGCCGACGGTATTTTAGCGACGGAACTTCCGTAGCTAAAATATTTTTAAGTTTTTTTTTATTTTTGGAGGGTTTAATAAAAACTTTTAAGCGACGGAATGTCCCCGTCACTAATAATTCTGTCGGTAAAGTCGGATGTCACCGACGGACTTTTAGCGACGGGGTAATTCCGTCGCTAAAAGCTATCCCTAAAATTACCCAGATCTGTTTCTTCTCTCTCCCCGTTTCTCTATTCGAAAATCAGCTTCACCCCCTTTCCGCCGGCGACTTTCACCTCCACGGTTCACCGCCATTCTCACCTCCACGGTGCCCCACCTTCAGCGACTTTCACCTCCACGGTTCACCGCCGTTCTCACCTCCACGGTGCGCCACCTCCGGCGACACGACATCCTCCCCTCGACGCTGGTAGACCGATATATACCTCAATTGCCGCCGCGCCAGTCCCGCCCTCCACTGCCGCCTCGCCACCAACACAGCCGCCGTCCACTGCCGCCGACAACCACTACTCGTCAGCCGCACTTAGAAGGTAAGTCACCCACTGTCGATTTTCTTTGGTTTGGCATGGTACACATGTCAATATTTAGCACCCACTGTTGTAATTTTTGGGATTAGATCATGCTACTTTGTTTAATTATGTGGTGTTTTGACTGGTTATCTCAAAAACTATGGTTGAATATTAAAAAAAATTAAAATAATTGAGGAGTTGATTTGATACTACCCTGCCGAGAGAGAGGGTCTGCAGGTTGGTGTGTTTTGGGCTGGGCGTGAGAAGGTGGTTATGGAGTCGCAGTGATGGCAGCCGTGACTGCAAGTGCATTTTCTGAGTGCAGTGTGTGCGTATAGTGTGTTGTGTACTTATATATGTAGGTGGTGCAGTGTAAAGTGCTGAGTGTGTGCAGTGGGTAAAAGGAGTGGGCAAGCTGTGAGGATACATGGGGTGGAGGGAGAGAGGCCGTAACAGGCACCCTAAATTGAATGTCCTAAATCAACCAAACCCTAAATTGAACTAATAGAACCTCCTAATTGAACCCTAAATTGAACTAATTAAACCATAAATTGAATGTCCTGATCGAATCGAACCCTAAATTAAACTAATTAAACCCCTAATTGAATGCCCTGATCCAACCGAACCCTAAATTGAAATAATTGAACCCCCTAATTGAATCCCTAAATCAACCGAACCCTAAATTGAATCAATAGAACCCCCTAATTGAACCCTAAATTGATATAATTGAACACTAATTAAACCCTAAATTGAATGCCCTAATCGAATTGAACCCTAAATTAAACTAATTGAACCCTAAATTGAATGTCATAATCCAACCGAACCCTAAATTGAACTAATAGAACCCCCTAATTGAACCCTAAATTTCTGTAATTGAACCCAAAATTGAAATAATTCAAGCGCATCGGATATGTACATTTTGAACAATTTTTCCCATTTGAACATTGATAATTTTAGATTGTTAATTGTGCATTTGAGAAATTGCGATTATTGGTCTGTGATTTTATGTTGTTAATTGATGATTTTAGGTTATTAGCTGTGCATTTGAAGTAATTGCGATTATTAATTGATGATTTTAGGTTGTTAATTGATAATTTTAGATTGTTAATTGTGCATTGAGCATTTGAGATATTGAGATTATTGAAGGAGGATGGGACCCAATTGGATTGAATGTGTGATTTTTGTTAATTTTTATTGCATTGAGCATTTGAGAATTGAGAATTGAGATTGTTGACGGAGGATGGGACCCAATTGGATTGAATGTGTGATTTTTGTTAATTTTTATTGCATTGAGCATTTGAGAATTGAGAATTGAGATTGTTGACGGAGGATGGGACCCAATTGGATTGAGATACCTGTTAGTTAGCGCAAACATGGATACCACGTCTGATCGACGGTGTCCGACATTTAAAAAATAAATTAACGTATGCCAATGTGTCTGGAGGTGCGTGTCGGTGGGCGTCAGACACGTGTCCGGAGGCGTCGGACACGTGTCAGTATGTGTCGGACACGTGTCCGGAGGTGTCAGACACGTATCGGACACCATATCGACACCCTA